>OZ012667.1:27371267-27391267 GCA_963942505.1 Lordithon lunulatus
TAATAAAAGCACTCCTTCCGTCTCCGGTTAGAGTTCTGTTTGCATGTATTAGCTCTAGAATTACCACAGTTATCCAAGTAAATGTGGGTACGATCTAAGGAACCATAACTGATTTAATGAGCATTTCGCGGTTTCACCTTAATTTGGCGTGTACTGAGACATGCATGGCTTAATCTTTGAGACAAGCATATGACTACTGGCAGGATCAACCAGGGAGCTGCTTGTCACCGCGCACTTCGCGAACGCGCTGGAGGGCGCGCAACGCAGTGCGACTAGCTAGGAGCGTCGCTCACAGCACGCGGCTGCTGCACACCACGAGAGATATGCCGCCGCCGCGTGCATGCGAGGATGGATACGCGGGGCCGAAGCCGAACGCGCGCCAAACTCTATATTATATTGTGTTTCTGAATTGTTCACTCTTTCCCGAGCGAGCGCGCCGTCGACGACGACAGCCACGCCTTGGCCTGCCTTGGGCAGGCAAGACGCGCGCATCGTCGTGCTCGCGCTCGCACATATAGATCGAGTTTCATTCTCAGAGCAGCAGAGTGCCGGTTAAGGCACTCCTTCGGTCGAACTTCGACATTCTCTTTCACCTTTCGGTAGATTGTATTCGTCTTGGGCGAACTTAGGAAGTTCGGTCGTGCGAGTTTTCTTTTACTCGGCGTTACATTTTATTCTCGCTCGGTGAGCAGACAGATATCACACAATGTATGTCGGCCGCAGCACTCGGCCACTACACGGACGACGGGGGCACCCACACACACACACACGCCACAGAGAGACTCGATATTATTATATCTAATCTGTCTCTGCTCGGGCGCGCGCGCTGGGCCACGCCGACGACCGGGGGCTGCTGCTGCTGCGTCCGTAAAATTGTGCTCGCATACGGGCTTGTTTCTTCTTGAACGGAGTGCCGTTAAACAAGTCCCGCGAACTCGCGGAGGAAGGCAAACATGTGTGTTTGTTTGCAGAGGGATCAGCCGCCTCGCGCCTCACTGTTGTGTCCCGTATCTAGAGGAACGGTGCTCAACAGACGCTAGCGTGACGCGCGCCCGCCCAGACAGCCGCAGCTCCGAGGGCCTGGGCGGCTGGTTGTACCGAGCGCCCTAAACGCGCTTCGGGCGGGCGATTTGTCGTTGGCTGTTGGTCGTCGCCGGGCAGGTCGACCGGCCCGGTATTCCACCAAAATGCATGCAGATTCATCGCGAAGTGATACATTTCGCGCCGCCTGATGCCAAAAATGCTCGCCAAAAGGCATGCAGCAGCAGCAGCAGCAGATATTCACCTGTGACCAACTGATACTAAATGTTTCGTGCCGCGCCCGGCTCTTTCTCCGCGCGTAATGTTCATATGCGATGCACGTCCGCTACATATTAGATGCACACCCACCAACAAGTGCATCGCATGCACAACAACACATCCACCACAAAACAGGAGACAGATTGACGGCGGTTTGTCATCGTCCCCGGACCGGGGGCTAATCGGCCCGAAGTGATACATTTCGCGCCGCCTGATGCCATCGGCCCGGCGGCTGGCTCTTCGCGTATAATTTTCGCCGACTTTCAATCATCAATCTCATCTCGCTCCCGCGTCCGATGCACATCCACCAACAGGTGCATCGCATGGCATGCACAACAACACATCCACCACAAAACAGGAGACAGATTGACGGCGGTTTGTCATCGGCCGATGCACAATAGTAGTAAAACTACTGGAGACAAACCAAAATATAACTAACGCTTTCATTCAGCCGTTCGACTCACATTGTCGTCGTCCGGACTTCGTCGAACGCCCCTTTTTTCCTGTACACATATAGACACATATCACACACACATATCATACAGAGGAAATAATCAGAACACAGGACTCTAGCGCGCCGCGCGCTCTCGCTCCAAGTGCCGTGCCGGCGTGCGTGCGTGCGTCCGTCCGATGCACCTAGCGGCTGGCTTAGAGCGCGCGCGGGCCACGACTACTCGTCGTTCGTCGAAGCCAAGTCCCGTGCCGTCGCCTCCGAACAAAAGTTTGGCAACGGCACGCGGTGTTCCCAGGCGGTCACCCATCCAAGTACTGACCGCGCCCGACGCATTTTGGCTTCGGTGATCGGACGAGAACCATTACATTACATTCAAAACCGTTATGACATTTAACATACGGGAGGTTCTCTTTTTCATCATTTCACCGAAGTTGTCCTGTTCCTGCCTTGCGGCTTACCAGGACTCCAAAGCATGCGTCGGGCTGTCGGTAATTTAGAATAGAATTCTGAATTATGATTGCTAGCGGATTTTACAAGTGTCACATTCCTTCGATATGCTTAGCTCTCTCAGGACATGTGACGGCAAAACAATATTAAAGTTAAAGCAAAGACTAAGGGCCAGTGGCCAATTTAGGACCATTGGCTAACTTGCAAGATTGAGTTCATCGGTATGAACATATGTTATTACCGCACATTTATTTTTAATTATAAAGAATATGTTTTTAATAAAAGTACTTGTTCCAAAACGTGGGGCCGCCTGTGTACCGCGCGCGTAGCTAAACTATACGCTACTCCTTCATTCGCTCTCTATCAGACACGCAATCTTTCGTCCATCACGCATTCATGCAACATTTTCTCGGGATTTTCTCACACTCTCATTCAGGTGTGGAGATATGACTGGATTGGTAAGGGGGGTTGGGGAGTTTGGGTCAGCTATGACCTGTTATCCTGCACAACGGTACAGGATTTCTACCGCGGACACTACTACCATCACCGTTTATACTCTTGCGAGTAGATTGAAAGTTTTTGATAGGGAAGCGGGTGCTTCGCACTATCTGTTCTATTGTTTTCGCGAAGCCTGGTGCTGGCCCAGAGGAGTTCGTTACCCAACTGGGTTGAGTAAAAACTCTCGGCTTGTTCCAGCACGTAGTCCCGAAACATTAAGATGCCGGTGTCGTCATGAAGCGTTTTGATGCGCTCATAACGATCCCGGTTTAATATAAGCCGCAGGCATTTGTTTTGAAATACCTGCAACTCTCTATATAGATTCGCGGATACGCCACACCAAACTGGGGCGGCATAAGTTAGAATGGGCCTGAGTGCTGCTGTGAAAAGCAGTCTCTTGTTATTGACGGACATCGAGTTGCTCTTCAACAAGGAATAGATGGCGCGCATTGAGGCGAATGCTTTAATTTTGGTATTTTTAAAGTGAGCATAGAAATTAAGTCTCGAGTCCAGCTCTACCCCAAGATATTTAACGGATTTTTTAATTTCAACCGGTTGTCCTTTGACCTTGATCGGTGTGAAAACTTTGTTGTTGGTAAATTTTCTGGAGAATATTACTGCCTCTGTTTTTGTAGCGTTAAGCTTGATTTTCCAAGTGTTGTAATATTTCTCCAGAGAATTCATATGAATTTGGATTACAGTAGCAGCAACCTGCGCATGGAATGAATGCGCATAGATGGCTGTATCATCTGCATAAAGAGCTAATTTACTGTTCGCGAATTGGGGTATGTCATTAACGTATACGTTAAACAGCTTCGGTCCTAGAATTGACCCTTGCGGTACGCCGCAGTGGATGCTCTTGATGGTCGAGTCCGATGCGTCAACCGACACAAAGAATTTGCGATCGGAGAGATATGAATGTATCAAATGTATCAAGACATCCGGATACCGTTGTTTGAACAGTTTGTACACCAAACCCTCGATCCAAACCTTATCAAACGCTTTCTCTATATCAAGAAGCATCATAACCGTGTCTTTCCCGGAATTAAATTGGGTCACAATATCATTCGTGATACGTGCCACTTGCTGAGTCGTGTTGTGATGTTTACGAAATCCGAACTGCACAGAATTAATGATTTTATGAGACTGTTCAAAGGTGTCCAGTCTGTTATGGATGATTTTCTCAAAAAGTTTAGGAATGGTGTTAAGGAGACTAATTGGCCTGTAGCTGGAGGCCAGTTGTGGGTCTTTGCCAGCTTTGTGGATAGGAATTACTTTAGCTACTTTAAGGCATGCAGGAAAGTGTTGAAATTTGAAAATCGCGTTGGCTATGTATGTTAGTTGTACAATCGCCTTTTTCGGTAGATTTTTTAATATTAAGTTTTGAATTTTATCCGGTCCTGGCGCTTTAAGAGCGGGCAGGTGTCGGATAATTTTAATGATTTCAGCTGGGGACGTAATGTACGCCTCCCATCCGGTACGCTCCGATTTTGCTAGGTAATTAGCCAGTGCTGATCGGATATCTGCATGCTTGGGAAGTGTGTCTACTTCTGGCATGTGGACGCTTGCATAGTGGCAGGCCAAGGCCTCCGCTTTTTCAGCGTCCGTGGTTATTAACTGATTGCCATTTGTTAGTGTAGGGATCGGCTCTCGTTTACGTTTAAGGGATTTGGATAATTTCCAAAGTGAATTATCCGAGGGTTTCAAATTCTCGAGAGTGGCTGTCCACTTCTCGTTTCTATGCGCGACTATATCGGAGCGTATCTCTCTGTTCAGTTCGGACATCCGTAATTTATCAGAAACATTACCGCGTCGCTGCCACAGCTTACGGATTCTGTTTCTGTCCCGCATTTTAACTAAAATCGCATCCGGTAACGGCATCTTGTTATGCCGGATGGTTTTCTCTTGAATTGTTAGTTCGATTGTTGCCGAAATGTTGTCGGTAAGCTTAATAATTTCATGCTCGATCCATGCCCGGTTACATATGGATGAGTTTACGTGAATTTTGTTACTTAGCGCGAGTCGAAACTGATGCCAATCCGCGGTACTATAATCGAGGATCTTACGGGTTCGATCCTCGAGCGTCTGATTACCAAGCCGCACCACTATTGGATAATGGTCTGAGTTCAATTCCTCAATCACATCAATTGTGTCGCAATTGATTGATTTAGCAATTGCTAGGTCAATAGTAGACGGCCTCTGCCCATTATGTGGATAGTGGGTCGGCTTGTCAGGCGTTAATAAATTAAAATTATTGCGAAGGATGAAGCTGTTTAACACTACTCCCGCTCTGTTATTCCGGTGGCAAGCCCAGTTTTGGTGGGACGCATTTAGGTCTCCCATAACGAGCGCACGAACCCCGGGGTTCGTTAGCGCCTCGAGTTCCACACGTGTGAACCTCGCTATTGGCCGTCTGTAGACGGCCCTAATGACCGTACCGTCTTTCAGTTTTATCGCGATATTTTCCACTTCAATCCGTGGAATTTGCGGCTCGAGTGTGTGAGGCACCAAGTTATTTACGAGGATCGCCACTCCTCCTCCTCGCGTGTCTCTGTCTGCTCTATAAATTTTGAAGTTCTTAATTTTGAACGGCTTATCCGGACTTAGTCTAGTTTCGCTTAATAGCATGACATGGACGTTATGCGTATCTATGAAATTAATTAGTTCTCCGGTCTTCCCGAGAATCCCATCTGCATTCCATGCAGCAATAACGAGCAAATCCATTACGGATTTACCTCGTTTTGCAGGCCGTAGCGTTCAACTACAGCCTGCATCTCACTTGGATTACAGGTGGTAATCTCGCGATTACAGAGAATGAGTCTGCACAGACGGTCGCGATAGGTAGCTACGAGTAGCTCTTTTTGTTTCTGAATTTCCAATTGCATCTCCTCGATGCTCATGGAGTTTACGAATAGCTGTACTTCCTGGTCCGAGGACCAGGTAGTCGTTAATTGTCTGGCTGGCACTAATGGGGTCTTTAGCGCAGCCGGGGGTTGGCTTTTATTGGCCATTACCGGGGCCGTTAGTGGCGCTTTCGCCGAATTTCTAAGTGGCAATGGTGTCGTTGCCGTTCTCGAAACTGTTTGATACCCTGTTTGTAGGGACGACGACTCTGCTCTCAGCGGGGGGAATTGTTCCCGATTCGCAGTAATTGGCGCGGTTTTGACTGCCCACGCGTTAAAGACCGGCACCGGTGCCGGCTTGTATTGAATCGGTTTGGTTTGGGTTTTACCACCGCCCGACTGCTCTTTTTGAAATTGCTTCCGATTAATGGCGTCGGAATACGCGGGACATGTCCGCGAGATCGCAGGGTGATCGCCCCCACAGTTGCAGCACTTTGCTGGGGTATCGCGAGGTTTCTCGCAATCGCGCGTGCTGTGGTTTGCTCCACACTTCATGCACCGGGGTGCGGCAAAACAGCCTCGGACGCTATGCCCCCATTTCTGGCAATTTCGGCATTGTATCACTTCCCGAGTGGAAGTGTACTTTTCCCACCATACGATGGTGTTGCAAATTGTACGCGCCTGTCTTACCTGCGTGAATTGCACGCTCGCGGGCGTGTTGATTAGAAAAATGGGGTACCGGGCCCCTTTCATTAAAATAACAGAATTCACGAGGATGTCGTGTCTTTGAATTTCGGATTTGATGAACTCGGGTTCATCACTTGCATGCAACCCCTTAAGGGTGAAAATGTGCGTCCTTTCCTCCTTCGTAGGGAAGGTATGGAAGTCGCAGTTCTCGGTCTGATTCTTGTCTGTCAGATACGTAACCACGCGCGGGTGGTCTTCCGCGGCTTTAATATACACGGTCGCACCGTTGCGGCCGTGTTTGATGGTGACACCGCCTGGTGCGAGTTCCATCATCTTTTTCCGAAACATCGGCACATTGGCGATGGGCCGATGAAACATAATGGGCGGGGGCATGCGCTTTTTAGTCGCGGAGGGCGCGGGCGCGGACGCGGTTGTCGCGGGGTTTTCCGGTGCTTTTTCGAGCACCGAAAATTTATTGGCCGTGGGTACGGAAGTGACCACTTTTTGGGCCGGGGGAGGAATTAAATTTGAGGCAGATGCCTCCGCGGGGGGGTCAGTCACGTTGACTTCCATGTCGCTGACATAGTCGTCTGTCGTCTCGTGGTCGGTCTTTGGCCTTTTGGCCTTCTCGCGCGCGTTCTTCGGCATTTTGCCGGATTTTAGTTCCTTCTTGAGCGATTCAAGAAGAACCTCTAAATGCGCCGGCAAATTTTGCGCGACGTTAGTAGGCACGAAGGCGCCCGCTGGCGCCTTATGCTTCGCCTTGCGGCGAAATTGCTTGTCGGTCTTAATGACCGACAGTGATGGTAGCACTGTACCGCAATAAAAAAACTGCACCTACCTGGTATTTGTCCAGGGTACTTGATGACGATCCACCGGCTGTTCCGGGAATAGCGGGTTTATGGCTGGGAAGACCTTAATGTTCGCTTGGCTGGTAGGCGGAGCTCGCACAAAGGCACGTCTTACTCGTCCGAAGGTTCGGACGAGACTGGGACGAGAACCATTACATTACATTCAAAACCGTTATGACATTTAACATACGGGAGGTTCTCTTTTTCATCATTTCACCGAAGTTGTCCTGTTCCTGCCTTGCGGCTTACCAGGACTCCAAAGCATGCGTCGGGCTGTCGGTAATTTAGAATAGAATTCTGAATTATGATTGCTAGCGGATTTTACAAGTGTCACATTCCTTCGATATGCTTAGCTCTCTCAGGATATGTGACGGCAAAAAATATTAAAGTTAAGGCAAAGACTAAGGGCCAATGGCCAATTTAGGACCATTGGCTAACTTGCAAGATTGAGTTCATCGGTATGAACATATGTTATTACCGCACATTTATTTTTAATTATAAAGAATATGTTTTTAATAAAAGTACTTGTTCCAAAACGTGGGGCCGCCTGTGTACCGCGCGCGTAGCTAAACTATACGCTACTCCTTCATTCGCTCTCTATCAGACACGCAATCTTTCGTCCATCACGCATTCATGCAACATTTTCTCGGGATTTTCTCACACTCTCATTCAGGTGTGGAGATATGACTGGATTGGTAAGGGGGGTTGGGAAGTTTGGGTCAGCTATGACCTGTTATCCTGCACAACGGTACAGGATTTCTACCGCGGACACTACTACCATCACCGTGTATACTCTTGCGAGTAGATTGAAAGTTTTTGATAGGGAAGCGGGTGCTTCTCACTATCTGTTCTATTATTTTCGCGAAGCCTGGTGCTGGCCCAGAGGAGTTCGTTACCCAACTGGGTTGAGTAAAAACTCTCGGCTTGTTCCAGCACGTAGTCCCGAAACATTAAGATGCCGGTGTCGTCATGAAGCGTTTTGATGCGCTCATAACGATCCCGGTTTAATATAAGCCGCAAATACCTGCAACTCTCTATATAAATTCGCGGATACGCCACACCAAACTGGGGCGGCATAAGTTAGAATGGGCCTGAGTGCTGCTGTGAAAAGCAGTCTCTTGTTATTGACGGACATCGAGTTGCTCTTCAACAAGGAATAGATAGCGCGCATTGAGGCGAATGCTTTAATTTTGGTATTTTTAATGTGAGCATAGAAATTAAGTCTCGAGTCCAGCTCTACCCCAAGATATTTAACGGATTTTTTAATTTCAACCGGTTGTCCTTTGACCTTGATCGGTGTGAAAACTTTGTTGTTGGTAAATTTTCTGGAGAATATTACTGCCTCTGTTTTTGTAGCGTTAAGCTTGATTTTCCAAGTGTTGTAATATTTCTCCAGAGAATTCATATGAATTTGAATTTGAGTAGCAACAACCTGCGCATGGAATGAATGCGCATAGATGGCTGTATCATCTGCATAAAGAGCTAATTTAGTGTTCGCGAATTGGGGTATGTCATTAACGTATACGTTAAACAGCTTCGGTCCTAGAATTGACCCTTGCGGTACGCCGCAGTGGATGCTCTTGATGGTCGAGTCCGATGCGTCAACCGACACAAAGAATTTGCGATCGGAGAGATATGAATGTATCAAATGTATCAAGACATCCGGATACCGTTGTTTGAACAGTTTGTACACCAAACCCTCGATCCAAACCTTATCAAACGCTTTCTCTATATCAAGAAGCATCATAACCGTGTCTTTCCCGGAATTAAATTGGGTCACGATATCATTCGTGATACGTGCCACTTGCTGAGTCGTGTTGTGATGTTTACGAAATCCGAACTGCACAGAATTAATGATTTTATGAGACTGTTCAAAGGTGTCCAGTCTGTTATGGATGATTTTCTCAAAAAGTTTAGGAATGGTATTAAGGAGACTAATTGGCCTGTAGCTGGAGGCCAGTTGTGGGTCTTTGCCAGCTTTGTGGATAGGAATTACTTTAGCTACTTTAAGGCATGCAGGAAAGTGTTGAAATTTGAAAATCGCGTTGGCTATGTATGTTAGTTGTACAATCGCCTTTTTCGGAAGATTTTTTAATAATAAATTTTGAATTTTATCCGGTCCTGGCGCTTTAAGAGCGGGCAGGTGTCGGATAATTTTAATGATTTCAGCTGGGGACGAAATGTACGCCTCCCATCCGGTACGCTCCGATTTTGCTAGGTAATCAGCCAGTGCTGATCGGATATCTGCATGCATGGGAAGTGTGTCTACTTCTGGCATGTGGACGCTTTCATAGTGGCAGGCCAAGGCCTCCGCTTTTTCAGCGTCCGTGGTTATTAACTGATTGCCATTTGTTAGTGTAGGGATCGGCTCTCGTTTACGTTTAAGGGATTTGGATAATTTCCAAAGTGAATTATCCGAGGGTTTCAAATTCTCGAGAGTGGCTGTCCACTTCTCGTTTCTATGCGCGAGTATATCGGAGCGTATCTCTCTGTTCAGTTCGGACATCCGTAATTTATCAGAAACATTACCGCGTCGCTGCCACAGCTTACGGATTCTGTTTCTGTCCCGCATTTTAACTAAAATCGCATCCGGTAACGGCATCTTGTTATGCCGGATGGTTTTCTCTTGAATTGTAAGTTCGATTGTTGCCGAAATGTTGTCGGTAAGCTTAATAATTTCATGCTCGATCCATGCCCGGTTACATATGGATGAGTTTACGTCAATTTTGTTACTTAGCGCGAGTCTAAACTGATGCCAATCCGCGGTACTATAATCGAGGATCTTACGGGTTCGATCCTCGAGCGTCTGATTACCAAGCCGCACCACTATTGGATAATGGTCTGAGTTCAATTCCTCAATCACATCAATTGTGTCGCAATTGATTGATTTAGCAATTGCTAGGTCAATAATAGACGGCCTCTGCCCATTATGTGGATAGTGGGTCGGCTTGTCAGGCGTTAATAAATTAAAATTATTGCGAAGGATGAAGCTGTTTAACACTACTCCCGCTCTATTATTCCGGTGGCAAGCCCAGTTTTGGTGGGACGCATTTAGGTCTCCCATAATGAGCGCACGAACCCCGGGGTTCGTTAGCGCCTCGAGTTCCACACGTGTGAACCTCGCTATTGGCCGTCTGTAGACGGCCCTAATGACCGTACCGTCTTTCAGTTTTATCGCGATATTTTCCACTTCAATTCGTGGAATTTGCGGCTCGAGTGTGTGAGGCACCAAGTTATTTACGAGGATCGCCACTCCTCCTCCTCGCGTGTCTCTGTCTGCTCTATAAATTTTGAAGTTCTTAATTTTGAACGGCTTATCCGGACTTAGTCTAGTTTCGCTTAATAGCATGACATGGACGTTATGCGTATCTATGAAGTTAATTAGTTCTCCGGTCTTCCCGAGAATCCCATCTGCATTCCATGCAGCAATAACGAGCAAATCCATTACGGATTTACCTCGTTTTGCAGACCGTAGCGTTCAACTACGGCCTGCACCTCACTTGGATTACAGGTGGTAATCTCGCGATTACAGAGAATCAACCTGCATAGACGGTCGCGATAGGTAGCTACGAGTAGCTCTTTTTGTTTTAGTATTTCCAATTGCATCTCCTCAATGCTCATGGAATTCACGAATAACTGTACTTCCTGGTTCGAGGACCAGGTAGTTGCTAATTGTCTGGCTGGCACTAATGGGGTGTTTAGCGCAGCCGGGGGTTGGGTTTTATTGGCCATTACCGGGGCCGTTAGTGGCGCTTTCGCCGAATTTCTAAGTGGCAATGGTGTCGTTAATTATAGGTGAACACTTGATATCTTACTTAGATACTTTATTTGAACAATGTATCGGCAATGTGAAAGCCAGATTACAACTGCTGGCTTGACATAATATTAATTGCTATTATATACGAATTGATATTTATAAACATGCTGAGCGAACGTACGCTGATAGTAAATAATTATAGTAAAGTGTAATAGTATTTGTATCAGCGTTATTTTCATGGTCGTGATTGTTTAACAAACAATCGGGTCAGCGTCTTCGTGTCGATGACATGGTTAATTAGGATTATCCATAACACCTCCCTCCTCAAGAGAAGGCTGGGGTCCTTATAGATTCCAGGCTGAATCCTTCAGTCGTCGGCACTGGTTGTCTTCCTTGGATGCTGCGCTGGTTGGTGTAGTATTTATAAACAATAGCAATCGCGATTATAATAATTATTACATATGCGATAATATTCCATATATTTGGATATGATGTTAATATTTGATTGTTGGTGTGTTTTGTAGTCTGAATTATTTTTTGTAGACCGTCTTGAATGTTTTGTGTGTCATCTAGATTGATTTCTTCTAGATGTAAGGTTCCGAGGGTGTGGTCTTCGATGTCGTCGTCGCTGAAGATAAATTCGGGGATCTGTATGATTTTGGTGGCCATTTGTCCTTCATGCGGTTGAATATTAACTCCTTTGATGTCGATATAGCATCCTTGCGGTATTTGTATTGTATATGTTCCATATAATTCTTGGTTTTCTATTTCTCCTTGGCAGTTAATATGAACTTTCGTTCGATTTGGGAATACTGTGATCCACATATTATTTTCTATCTTCTGAATTTTTTCTTTTTGTAGAAAAAAGTGGTTAGCGTTGCATTTTTCGTAGTGGCCGGTGGCACTCAGCAACTGGACTTCGCATGGTGAATCATTGTTTATTGGCATCACGTTTGTTGCCGTACACAATACTTCTCCGGTAGAAATTTCTTTACATGGTTCATTAACTAGAGAGTAATATTGTTCGCTCAGGAGTAGGTATTTATTTCTAGGTACGATGATTTGGAAGAATTTGTTGCTGTTTGAGATTGGAAGTGGGTAAATGTGGTAGTAGTTATAGTTTAGGTTGTCCGTAATGGGAATATCCAATAAAAATGTGATTTTGTTGGATGATAGGTAAGCTTTAATATTGATAAGGTTTTCAAAGGAGAGTAATGTTGAGATTTTTGGTTCTAATGGCAATATCTTGTTTCCAATTTGTTTCTGAATTATGGTTAGTTCGTTGATGAGTTCCGTTGGATCAATAATAGATGGATGCATCGTATTTAATTTTGCAAATGTGATAGCAGTGTGAATATTTTCGATTAGTCGTAGAATTGAACTTAAGGCGGCAATGAGTTGTGTGGAGATTGTGTTGAGAATTAAGTTCCGTTGATTTTCTTTGTCGTTGTCATGTATTAGGGCTTCTATTTCTAGTATTCTAGAATGCAAAACGAGCTGATTGCTTGATAGTTTGTTTATTTTATTATTATATTTTCCAATAGCCCCTAGTGTCAGTGAGATTTGTTGTTTTTGGGTGTTAAAAATGTTATCTTGATTTGTGGCTAAAGTTTCGATTGCTTCGTTGATTTTTCGAGCATCTTCTTGGTCTAGATTCCCTGTTATACTTTTAACAATACTGCCGAGCCCATTTATTAATCCCCGTTTGTTCCTAGTCTCTAGGTTTGGTGAAATTTGTCGTAACGCCTGCTGGATTTCTATTCTTAGATGTTGTATAATAAATCGAAAATTATGCGATTCTATTGAAGCCATTTTATTTCCTTTTTCCTCTGAAAAAGCATCCTCCAGTGTATCTATATTTTCTTCCAATGTGTGAAATTCTTTTATTAATTTTGTCAGGTCAAATATTTGAACTAGTGTCCATTTATCACTGGTGATTTTTGCATTGCCTAGTTTACATGGCAAGAGCCCAGGGTTATTTGTCACTTTTGTAATGTTTAATTTCGTTGATCGAGTCCAGAGGACGAAGGATCTGAAATATTTAAATTTCTCAGATTACTAAGGTGTATTTTTCGTAGGTTATTTCTGTTGTCTTTTATTATACACGTGTTGTGGGGTAGTAGTTCTTGAATTGTAAAAGGCCCGTTATATTTTAGACCGACTTTATTCCTTGATATATTTTTTTCAAACACCGTATCGTTTACTTTAAATGTACATGGTTTTATGCTGTTATTTTTTTTATTCACTACGTTTTCTTTATTTATGTCCATTTGTCTTTGGATCTGTTCATAGGTTTGTTCCATTTTATTTTTATGGTTCTGATTGTAATTTTGGTAATAATGGAAATTATAAAATATGTCATATGGGTTTCTACTGGCAGTGTGTCCAAGTAATAATTCTTGCGGGGTGTATCCTGTTGATGAATGGATGGAATTGTTGTATGCTATTATTGCATACTTCATTATTTCGTTCGGCGGTTCCTTAGAAGTTTGTCGCATTATACGAAAATGTTCTATTATTGTAGAATGCATCCTTTCAATGAGTCCGTTAGATTGGGGATGTTTAGGTGATGTTACGTGCAATATTATTTTGTGCATACGTAATAGTTGTGATACACATTCGTTATTAAATTCTGATCCGCCATCCATTGTAATGTTACTAGGTACTCCGTAGTGTTGAAAATATATTAGTAATTTGTCTGCTGTTTCTATTGCATTCTTTGAAGTAATTTGGTAAGCTTGTCCTAGTTTTGTGAAGGCGTCAATAATTGTTAGGAAGTGGCAACCTTCAATAGTAAATGTATCCACGTGCAATTTTTCGAATGGTCGGCCCGGTGTTTCCGTTAAAATCATTGGAATGGTTGGTTGGTTTCTTTCGTATTTGGCTCGTTTGCAAATGTCACAGTTATTGATATAATCTGTTATTAATTTCTTCATATTTGGCCAAAAGTATAATTTCTGTAGTTGAGTTAATGTTTCATTTATTCCCCTATGATTTGTTTTACCTTCGTGGTATTCTTTTACAATTTTTTGTTGGCTGTCGGGATTTTCTATAACTGTTGCAATGTTCATACAACGTATTAATATTGGTCCATTATTGTTAAAGTATTTGCAGTATATCTTGCAAATATCCTTATACATTTTCTCTTGATCAATATACATGTGAAAAGTTGTTTTCGGTTTTGTGTATGCTCTTAATAAGTGTAGTATTTCTAGTTCGTTGTTTTCTTGGCTAATATAAGCTTTTATGATGAGTTTTCCTTGAAGTTGCGTGACGATAGGCTGTTTCGGATTTTTATGCACCGTGTTTATAATAATTTGTCGGGCTTTCGTATTAATTACATCGTGCGATATTTGGACACTCGTAGATGGTTCATCTTCCATGTTGGTATGTATTGTGTTATTAGCGTCGTATTCGATCTCTTGTATAATTTTCCTAATATCGGGATTATCGGGGATTTCTTCGTTCGTTATATCCTGTAGTAATTTATCAATTTCTTCGTCGGCATTTGCGATGATTGATTCTGTTTCTAATCCTGTATTTAGTTGAATTGAATTTATTTCAATTCTGGATAACGCATCTGCATTGGTGTTTAACTTTCCCTTTTTATAAACTACGTCGTAGTCATATTCTTCTAGTCTTAGTCTCCAACGTGCTAATTTAGAATGAGGATCTTTAAGTGAAAATAACCATTGTAATGGACGATGATCTGTATATATAGTGAATTTTTTTCCATATAAGTAGGGTCTGAAGTATTTGACAGCCCAAATAATTGCTAAGAGTTCTTTTTCGATTGTTGAGTATCTTCGTTCTGCTTCGTTTAATGTTCTAGATGCGTATGCAACTGGTAGATCGTTCGGTGGCTTTCCTTGGCTTAGGACTGCTCCTATTGCAGTATTGGATGCATCTGTTGTTAATATAAATTTCTTTGTGAAATCTGGGTATTGGAGTATTGGGTCATTTGTTAGGATTTTCTTGCATTTTTCGAAGCAATCGACGTATTCTGGAGTGTGTTCCACCTTCTTTCCTTTCTTCAGACATTGTGTCATAGGTTTCGTGAGTTTTGCGAAATTTTCTATAAATCGTCGGTAGTAACCCATGAGTCCTAAGAAGCTTTTGATTTCCTTTTGTGTTTTTGGTATAGGGAATTTTGTAATAGCCGTGATTTTATCAGGGTTTGGTTTTACTCCATTGGGGGTTATTATGTGTCCCAGGTAGGCAACTTCTGTTCTCAAAAACTCGCTCTTATCGAGTTGTATCTTAAAGTTTGTTTGTCGTAGTCTTTCGAAGACTTCTTTTAATCTTACCATGTGTTCTTGGAGGGATGTCGAAAATATTATTATGTCGTCTAAATAGACTAGACATTTTTCGTTTTGCAACCCTCTTAAAATGTTATCCATAAGTCTCTGGAAGGTAGCGGGTGCATTTTTTAATCCAAAAGGCATCCTTGTGAACTCGTATAAGCTATTTTCAGCGCTAAATGCAGTTTTTTTAATATCATCTGGGTCCATTTGGACTTGGTGAAATCCTGCAGTTAGATCGAGAGTGGTAAAATATTGACTTCTCCCTAATTTGTCCAATATATCAGTTATATTTGGTAATGGGTATTTGTCGTCAATTGTTTTGTCGTTTAGTTTCCGATAATCGATCACCATTCTCCATTTCTTCAACCCATTTATATCCGTTTTCTTGGGGACTATCCAGACGGGAGATGACCATGGGGATGTTGATGGTTGAATTATATTTTGTTTAAGCATGGAATTTATTTGGTTACGAATTTCTTCTTTGTGGATTTGAGGGTATCTGTAGGTTTTCGTGAACATTGGTGTATCGTCATTTAGGTTTATTTTATGTTTAACTTGATTGTTGAATGATAATGGAAGTTCATCACAGTAAAATATATCCCTGTACTCGTAGCATAATTTCCTCATGCTTTCATATTCTTCTTTGTTCGTATGTTGTAATCTAAGGTGTTTTAAGTTTGCTTTTAGAATATCATCTTCCTTCTTGCTTATATGTTGTATAATATCCAGGTTGTTGACTTTTATCATCTCGATTTCTTCCACTTTTATAGGTTCTGACAAAACTAACATTTGCGTTTCCTCTGTTGGGTTAATAATAGTTGTATTAGCTGATCCATTGCTAACTGTAACAAGAGAGGCGGGAATTTCTAACCCATTCTTGAATTTTATATAATTTATCACTGCTTCGTCAGTATTTGTGTTTACAGGTATATTAATTTTTTGTTCACACCTGGCGGGTATTATGAATTCCATGCAATTGTGCGGAATGTCGTTTCTCTGGGCGACATGAAGGGGAATTTTCATTTTAGGTGTAATTAGAAAATTGTTCTTTAGATCAATCGTTGCTTGAAGTTTTTTTAAGAGATCCATTCCAATTAGACCGTCGTATCTTGGGTTAAAATTAAATAAGTGAAATTTATGTAGAAGTGGAGTTTTAAAGATATCTGATATTGGTATTGTTAAACTGTATCCATGGGTTGTTGTTTTATGTGCGGTGCGAATAGAAAATGGATCTTTTGCTATTTTATTAGCGTAGTATTTGTGTGCAGTATCTGGATTTATTAGTGTTTTTGTCGATCCGGTATCTATCATAAATTTTGCGTTTGTTTCCGGGAATGTGATATATGGTAGGTGTGGAGATGTTGTATTATTGTTTATCTCGATTATGGTAGGTCGTCTGTTTGACGGGCCTGGTAAAAATTTACGTCGTTGTCGACTTCATCATAGTACTCGAATTCCTCGTTATTATTTGGTTGTTGTTCCTGTGGTTCTTGTTCTTCGTGTTCCTCGTATTCTTGATAATACAATTCCTCCGATGTCCATTTCGAATTTGGCTGTGTATTGAATTTAAATGCATTCCTTGTGAGCGCGCTGCTTGTATCCATAGGGGTGGGTTTTGGTTGAAAGTGTGAGAATTTCCTAGTGTTTCCACTGGAAGTATCCATAGGAGTGGCTTTCGATGGGAATCTTGACGGATTTTGCCTATAGTTGTTGTGTTGCTGTTTCGGATTGAAATTAGAGAATCGTCTTTGTTGCAGTAGAGGTTGCTGGTTAAATGGCGGTTTGGGCCGTGGAGTAAATGAGTTCCAGTCGGGCTGTCGATTTGTAGACTTTTTTTCCATGTACGTGTAATTTTCCTCGTCTTGGACTATTTTGATTCCTGCCTCCAGTGTTACTGGGTTTCGGCATCGTACAATAATTCTTGTTGGGTCTCTCAATCCTCTTATAAAGGTTTTTAATGCAATGTCATTGTACATTTCAATTTTGACATTGCGCAATGGTACATTAATTTCACTGTATGTGATCTTGGATATAAGTAGGGTCCTGATGTCTTGACATCTTTTCCCGAATATAATCGCTTTCTCTCGTCCCTGTGACAGCATCATTAACTCGTTTATAAGTGTAGACTCGTCGCGTTGATCGGAAAACGTTGTAACGATCAAATTTTTTAGTTCGTCCCATGTAGATGTGTTTCTACTCGCTATGAGTTCTGCCGCGCGTCCAGTTAATTTATTTTTTATGTGCCTTATGAGGTAGGCGTTAAAGTTTTGGTTCTCCACTGTGTCGTTTGTTTTGACCAGTAGTCGGAGTACGTCTTCACAACTGGTGATAAACGTATTTACTGTGATGGGGTTCCCATCATAAGTAGGGATTGTTTCCAATTGATCCTTTGGAGATAGAGCCATTTTTGTCTCTTCTTATATATTAAATGTTTTAACAGATATTGGGTAATATTAGGGTTTAAAATAGGATATTGGATTGTGGTATATGATTGAACAATATTATACTCACAGTAATAAAATTATCTTCATTCCTTCTCGTGTAATTTTTCTTTTTGGTTCTTTTTTTACCGATGAATTGTAAAAACAAACGATCTATTCACGATGCTTGTTGAATAGTCGTCGGTAAAACTTGCGACTGCGCCAATTATAGGTGAACACTTGATATCTTACTTAGATACTTTATTTGAACAATGTATCGGCAATGTGAAAGCCAGATTACAACTGCTGGCTTGACATAATATTAATTGCTATTATATACGAATTGATATTTATAAACATGCTGAGCGAACGTACGCTGATAGTAAATAATTATAGTAAAGTGTAATAGTATTTGTATCAGCGTTATTTTCATGGTCGTGATTGTTTAACAAACAATCGGGTCAGCGTCTTCGTGTCGATGACATGGTTAATTAGGATTATCCATAACACGTTGCCGTTTTCGAAAGTGTTTGATACCCTGTTTGTAGGGACGACGACTCTGCTCTCAGCGGGGGGAATTGTTCCCGATTAGCAGTAATCGGCGCGGTTTTGACTGCCCACGCGTTAAAGACCGGCACCGGTGCCGGCTTATATTGTATCGGTTTGGTTTGGGTTTTACCGCCCGACTGCTCTTTTTGAAATTGCTTCCGATTAACGGCGTCGGAATACGCGGGACATGTCCGCGAGATCGCAGGGTGATCGCCCCCACAGTTGCAGCACTTTGCTGGGGTATCGCGAGGTTTCTCGCAATCGCGCGTGCTGTGGTTTGCTCCACACTTCATGCACCGGGGTGCGGCAAAACAGCCTCGGACGCTATGCCCCCATTTCTGGCAATTTCGGCACTGTATCACTTCCCGAGTGGAAGTGTACTTTTCCCACCATACAAATTATACGCGCCTGTCTTACCTGCGTGAATTGCACGCTCGCGGGCGTGTTGATTAGAAAAATGGGGTACCGGGCCCCTTTCATTAAAATAACAGAATTCACGAGGATGTCGTGTCTTTGAATTTCGGATTTGATGAACTCGGGTTCATCACTTGCATGCAACCCCTTAAGGGTGAAAATGTGCGTCCTTTCCTCCTTCGTGGGGAAGGTATGAAAGTCGCAGTTCTCGGTCTGATCTTTGTCCGTTAGATACGCAACCACGCGCGGGTGGTCTTCCGCGGCTTTAATATACACGGTCGCACCGTTGCGGCCGTGTTTGATGGTGCGAGTTCCATCATCTTTTTGCGAAACATCGGCACATTCGCGATGGGCCGATGAAACATAATGGGCGGGGGCATGCGTTTTTTAGTCGCGGAGGGCGCGGGCGCGGACGCGGTTGTCGCGGGGTTTTCCGGTGCTTTTTCGAGCACCGAAAATTTATTAGCCGTCGGAACGGACGTGACCACTTTTTGGGCCGGGGGAGGATTTGAGTTTGAGGCCGATGCCTCCGCGGGGGGTTCTGTCACGTTGACTTCCATGTCGCTGACATAGTCGTCTGTCCCGTGGTCGGTCTTTGGCCTTTTGGCCTTATCGCGCGCGATCTTCGGCATTTTGCCGGTATTTAGTTTCTTTTTGAACGTGTGAAAAAGAACTTCTATATGCGCCGGCAATTTTTGCGCGGCGTTAGTAGGCACAAAGGCGCCCGCTGGCGCCCTGTGCTTCGCCTTGCGGCGAATTTCCTTGTCGGTCTTAATGACCGACAGTGACGGTAGCACTGTACCGCAATAAAAAACACTGCACCTACCTGGTATTTGTCCAGGGTACTCGGTAACGATCCACCAGCTGTTCCGGGAATAGCGGGTGTTACGGCTGGGAAGGCCTTAATGTTCGCTTGGCTGGTAGGCGGAGCTCGCACAAGGGCACGTCTTACTCGTCCGAAGGTTCGGACGAGACTGGACGAGAACCGGCATGTTACGCGTGGTATGGTCGTTGCCTGTATATTAGACGACCGTTCTAAGCCTATAAATTAGTAAAACACTGCGATCAAGCGGTTCAAAAACAAACAAAAAGAAAACAAAACCCAGACAGAACGACAGAAGGACGACGACGAACAGCAGCAAGAGAACAGCAAGGCCGGCTGCGGGGCCGGCCCGGGCCGCCGGGAGTCTCGTGTATCGTTTCGTATCGTATCGTATCGTATCGTATTCTATCGTGGCCGGCCATTTTGAAATGTTGACATATTTATATTTAGGCATTTTCACATTTTCAAATGTTCACAGCTTCACATGAAAATGTAATGTATTATTAATGTATATTTTCGATACCATACTACATTTAAGATGCGACAATTTTCGCTAATTCCGCGCTAGAGTTACGCCACGCCCGCTGACGTCACGCTGACGTCACGTATATTATTAATTATTTGTGATATGAGCAATAGGAAATCGCTATTATT
>OZ012667.1:27396267-27451267 GCA_963942505.1 Lordithon lunulatus
CCGCCGCGGCGTCCGCCTTCGATCGGGCAATCCGCTTTCTGACCGCTTTGAATGTGATAGGCGGCAGAAAGTCGTTAAGGGCGAACCTAGGTTCGGGATCACCCGGCGTGACGCGCACAGTGCTATGCGCTTGACCCCAGAGGGAGTTATAGAGTCCCTCGATAGCGTCACGCTCCAGGGGGGTGGCGCCCCCCTGCACGAAGTATTCCACGTTGTTTCGGACGTATTTGGCGATCAGGCCTGGATTCTTTTTGTACAGATCCTGGGTTCTGGCGTAAATGTAACGCCGCACTGCCCTCTTGCCAGAACCTCGCTTCCTGGAACGCCTTGCTCTCGCCTCGACGTTTTCGAGCAGATAGGCTTCTACCTGCTCGTAGGCTTGATCAACCAGTGGCTCTGAGTCACGTCCTGGAGGATCCTCGGTGAGCACTTGTTGGCATTCCAGAAGGTGGACCAATATCTCATGGGGTCGGCCTCGGAGCGCGACCGCGTCAGTGTCGGCAGAAGCCTCTACCACGGAATTAGCCCATGGCAAAAACTCTGCGTCTGCGGACAAAACTCTTTGACCTTCCTCGTCCACTACAACCACTTCCGGGATCTCTTCGGAGAGTGGAGGCGGAGTTGTGCAAGGCGACACAGTCAGATCGCCTGCCTCCTCAACGGCCGGTGCTGGGAGCACCGCCTGATCTTCCACATTATTGGTAGGATTACCTTGGAGTCTCGCCTCCTTGGCTTTCCTTTGTGCCCTCTTATCTCGTATCTGCTTTGCAGTTTTTGTTGTTAGCACCTCGGAGATCTTTTTCGCAATAAATTTCTCATTCACAAACCTACTTTCCAGATCCTGAAGAAGGCCTTCCTCTTCCTCAGTCCAGCTCCTGGGGCGTGTCTTAGGTTTGCTGGGTGCTAACTGCGCCATCCTGGTCGCGTTCCTCGTGACAGGATGACGGTGCCTCTGGTGTTGGCTCAGAGCCATTACTGAGCCAAATGTTTCACCACACTCCGGACACTTCTCCCCCACCAGTGGAGCAGGCCGGTTACCAGCGCACTTGGGCATATGGCACGTTATAGGATGCAGGCGGCTGTAGGATTTATCACACCCCCGGCATTTATAAACTCTTTCGAGTTTGGGGTGCATTCGCTCTGCGTGACTGATTTCATCCTCCAGCCGCAGTGC
Organism: Lordithon lunulatus; assembly: GCA_963942505.1. Taxonomy (NCBI): domain Eukaryota; kingdom Metazoa; phylum Arthropoda; class Insecta; order Coleoptera; family Staphylinidae; genus Lordithon; species Lordithon lunulatus. Next base: position 27,397,442 of record OZ012667.1, read on the forward strand.
CAGAAATTCTCCCCTGCCTTGCGATTGGCAGAGTTCGCAGGGACGAGTTGCGAACGGGAGAAAAATCTCAAAAACCTCTATCATGGCCGGGTCGTCGTCTTGGGTTCCTAGACGCTCGGAGAGGGCCGAACCCGTGGCTTCCTCTCCGTCCGAGGCTTGACCTTGAGTGATAGGACCATGATGTGACGAGTACAGGGGTGGTGGCCCTGTACCCCCTCGAACGTAACCCAACCAACTTTTCGCCACCCAGGGATATTGGTCCTGGGGCCCGACTCTCACCACGTGGAGGTAGTTGGAATACCTGCTACTGCAGGCTTGGTTCGTGGGTCCACTGGCTGTGGAGTGCTATACACTATTATTAGTGCAGCGGACCCTGAGTTACGGTTTTGAACCAAGAGAGTCATAGTTACTCCCGCCGTTTACCCGCGCTTGCTTGAATTTCTTCACGTTGACATTCAGAGCACTGGGCAGAAATCACATTGCGTCAACACCCGCTGGGGCCATCGCAATGCTTTGTTTTAATTAGACAGTCGGATTCCCCCAGTCCGTGCCAGATCTGAGCTGACCGTTGAATGGCGGCCGAAGAGGACACCAGCGCCGCGGGCCGCCCGCGAAGGCGACCCGCTAAGCGGACTGGGCCTCGCAGCAAGGAAGTTCCGCGGGAGGCCAAGGCACGGGACCGAGCTCGGGTCGTCGGGTCGCGCGCGAACGCGCCCCGCATCACCTCGCCCAGGCTCGGCTCGTCAGCCGTGACCCACTTCCCGACCAAGCCCGACACGCCCCGATCCTCAGAGCCAATCCTTATCCCGAAGTTACGGATCCAATTTGCCGACTTCCCTTACCTACATTATTCTATCGACTAGAGGCTCTTCACCTTGGAGACCTGCTGCGGATATGGGTACGAACCGGCAGGACACCTCCACGTGGCCCTCTCCTGAATTTTCAAGGTCCGAGGGGAAGATCCGGACACCGCCGCAACTGCGGTGCTCTTCGCGTTCCAAACCATATCTCCCTGCTAGAGGATTCCATGGAACTCGAACGCTCATGCAGAAAAGAAAACTCTTCCCGGATCTCCCGACTCTGATCCAAAATCTCGCGGCTTCACGTAATTGCATATTCAAGCAAGCCGGAGATCTCACCCATTTAAAGTTTGAGAATAGGTTGAGGCCGTTTCGACCCCAATGCCTCTAATCATTCGCTTTACCGGATGAGACTCGCACAAGGCGAGCGCCAGCTATCCTGAGGGAAACTTCGGAGGGAACCAGCTACTAGATGGTTCGATTAGTCTTTCGCCCCTATACCCAGTTCCGACGATCGATTTGCACGTCAGAATCGCTACGGACCTCTATCAGGGTTTCCCCTGACTTCGTCCTGACCAGGCATAGTTCACCATCTTTCGGGTCCCAGCGTGTACGCTCTGGGTGCGCCTCTTCTCGCAATGAGAACGAGATGCCCCGGGAGTGCGTGGCCGGGCGCGAGCGCCCGACCCCTGCTCCCACGGCACTCGAACGAGCGCGTGCCTTCACTTTCATTTCGCCTTTAGGTTACGCATAAGTCCCAATGACTCGCGCACATGCTAGACTCCTTGGTCCGTGTTTCAAGACGGGTCCTGAAAGTACCCAAAGCTATAGCGTCGCCGACCAGCGGGCGGGCGGGCCCGGAGTCGGCACTAGGTCCGACCGCCAGGTTACCGTCCGCGCCAGCGACGGGCCGGACGCGAACTAGGTCGCGGCCCCGCGCCAGCGTGTTATACCGTCGAGCGTGCCGGCTGGGAACACCCCGGGTCCGGAGGGGGCGGCGCAAACCGCACCCCACACGGGCTCCACCGGGGGCCTCAGGCCGGCGCCCAACGGGTCGCGACGTCCTACTAGGGGAGAAGTGCACGCGTTCGCGACGAGGCGGCCGCCGTGGGAGGCGAGGCACGCCGAAACGTGCCCCGTCGCAGCCCAAGCGGCTCGCTCGCACTGCGAGACACGCTGAATCTCCCCATTCGACCTTTCGGGTTTCTCTGGTTTACCCCTGAACGGTTTCACGTACTATTGAACTCTCTCTTCAAAGTTCTTTTCAACTTTCCCTCACGGTACTTGTTCGCTATCGGTCTCGTGGTCATATTTAGCCTTAGATGGAGTTTACCACCCACTTAGAGCTGCACTCTCAAGCAACCCGACTCTAAGGAGAGATCCTCCCGCTACCGGCGATGGTCGCTACGGGCCTGGCACCCTCTATGGGTAAGTGGCCCCGTTCAAGAAGGACTTGGACGCATCGCACGGTCTCGGGCTGGCGGACCCTCCCAAACACCACCTGCAAGCGGCCGCGGGATTCGGTGCTGGGCTCTTCCCTGTTCGCTCGCCGCTACTAAGGGAATCCTAGTTAGTTTCTTTTCCTCCGCTTAGTAATATGCTTAAATTCAGCGGGTAGTCTCACCTGCTCTGAGGTCTTAAAAAAAGTGTTTCTCTCTCGCTCACGTGTATTATACGTGAGCGCGAGTGTGGTACCCTGCAGGCGGTCGCATTTTGCACACCGACGACGTCCTTGCCGCACAGTAAAGTGTTGTCTAGGACACGTTATGCGGGCAGGCGGCTGCGGGTGTGCAGAGAATTGTTTATAATTTTCAATTGTTATTGGACTCTACTAGCTGGCTTCTTGATTCTGCGAGTTCGCATTGCGTTATATCGCGTCGTATCCTGCTGTGGACCATAACAAATTAAGCTGCGCTGTCTGCAATGTGCGTAGGACATTCGTTTGCTAATTGCAACAATTGATAGCAACAAAATGCTGTTTAACTATTTAATAACCCAGAGTTTTCCTCGAATGATGTCAGATAATCTCTTGCATTTCCAACGACTCCTCTATACCATAATTGTCACAATAAACTAATATCAACTAGTCTGACTGTTTCTACTTGCAACAGCCAATTGTTTATAATTTACAATTGTTATTGGAGTCTTCTAGCTCGCTTCTTGAATCTGCGAGTTCGCATTGCGTTATATCACGTCGTATCCTGGCGTAGACTATAACAAATTAAGCTGCGCTGTCTGCAATGTGCACAGGACATTCGTTTGCTAATTCCAACAGTTCATAGCAACAAAATGCTATTTAGCTATTTAACAATCCAGAGTTTCCCTAGAATGATGTGAGATAATCTCTTGCATTTCCAACGACTCATCTATGCCATAATTCTCACACTAAACTAATATTAACTAGTCTGACTGTGTCTATTTGCAACAGCCAATTGTTTATAATTTTCAATTGTTATTGGAGTCTTCTAGCTCGCTTCTTGAATCTACTAGTTCGCATTGCGTTATATCGCGTCGTATCCTGCCGTGGACTATAACAAGTTTAAGCTGCGCTGTCTGCAATGTGCGCAGGACATTCGTTTCCTAATTGCAACAATTGATAGCAACAAAATGCTGTTTAGCTATTTACAACCCAGAGTTTCCCTCGATTGATGTCAGATAATCTCTTGCATTTCCAACGACTCCTCTATGGCATAATTGTCACACTAAACTATTATCAACTAGTCTGACTGTTTCTACTTGCAACAGCCAATTGTTTATAATTTTCAATTGTTATTGGAGTCTTCTAGCTCGCTTCCTGAATCTGCGAGTTCGCATTGCGTTATATCGCGTCGTATCCTGCCGTGGACTATAACAAATTCAAGCTGCGCTGTCTGCAATGTGCGCAGGACATTCGTTTGCTAACTGCAACAATTGATCGCAACAAAATGCTGTTTAGCTATTTACAACCCAGAGTTTCCCTCGAATGATGTCAGATAATCTCTTGCATTTCCAACGACTCCTCTATGGTATAATTGTCACACTAAACTATTATCAACTAGTCTGACTGTTTATACTTGCAACAGCCAATTGTTTATAATTTTCAATTGTTATTGGAGTCTTCTAGCTCGCTTCCTGAATCTGCTAGTTCGCATTGCGTTATATCGCGTCGTATCCTGCCGTGGACTATAACAAATTTAAGCTGCGCTGTCTGCAATGTGCGCAGGACATTCGTTTGCTAATTGCAACAATTGATAGCAACATAATGCTGTTTAGCTATTTACAACCCAGAGTTTCCCTCGAATGATGTCTGATAATCTCTTGCATTTCCAACGACTCCTCTGTGGCATAATTGTCACACTAAACTAATATCAACTAGTCTGACTGTTTCTACTTGCAACAGCCAATTGTTTATAATTTTCAATTGTTATTCGAGTCTTCTAGCTCGCTTCTTGAATCTACTAGTTCGCATTGCGTTATATCGCGTCGTATCCTGCCGTGGACTATAACAAATTAAGATGCGCTGTCTGCAATGTGCGCAGGACAATCGTTTGCTAATTGCAACAATTGATAGCAACAAAATGCTGTTTAGCTATTTACAACCCAGAGTTTCCCTCGAATGATGTCAGATAATCTCTTGCATATCCAACGACTCCTCTAGGGCATAATTGTCACACTAAACTATTATCAACTAGTCTGACTGTTTCTACTTGCAACAGCCAATTGTTTATAATTTTCAATTGTTATTGGAGTCTTCTAGCTCGCTCCCTGAATCTGCGAGTTCGCATTGCGTTATATCGCGTCGTATCCTGCCGTGGACTATAACAAATTTAAGCTGCGCTGTCTGCAATGTGCGCAGGACATTCGTTTGCTAATTGCAACAATTGATAGCAACAAAATGCTGTTTAGCTATTTACAACCCAGAGTTTCCCTCGAATGATGTCTGATAATCCCTTGCATTTCCAACGAGTCCACGATGACATAATTGTCACACTAAACTAATATCAACTAGTCTGACTATTTCTACTTGCAACAGCCAATTGTTTATAATTTTCAATTGTTATTGGAGTCTTCTAGCTCTCTTCTTGAATCTACTAGTTCGCATTGCGTTATATCGCGTCGTATCCTGCTGTGGACTAATACAAATTAGGCTGCGCTGTCTGCAATGTGCGCAGGACATTCGTTTGCTAATTGCAACAATTGATAGCAACAAAATGCTGTTTATCTATTTAACAACCCTGAGTTTCCCTTGAATGATGTGAGATAATCTCTTGCATTTCCAACGACTCCTCTGTGCCATAATTGTCACAATAAACTAATATCAACTAGTCTGACTGTTTCTACTTGCAACAGCCAATTGTTTATAATTTTCAATTGTTATTGGAGTCTTTTAGCTCGCTTCTTGAATCTACTAGTTCGAATTGCGTTATATCGCGTTGTATCCTACCGTGAACTAATACAAAATAAGCTGCGCTGTCTGCAATAGGCGCAGGGCATTTGTTTTCTAACTGTAACAATTGATAGCAAAAAAAGGCGGCTTTATGTATTTAACAACTGAAAGTTTCCCTCGAATGATGTCACATAATCCCTTGTATTTCCGATGAATCCACGATGCCATAAGTGTAGCACTAAACTAATATCAGCAGTCTGAAACATTTGATAGCAACAAATTGCTGCTTTATCCATTTAACAACCAAGAGTTTTCCTGGAATTATGTCAGATAATTCCTTGCATTTCCAACGAATCCACGACGCCATAACTGTCTCACTATACTACTAAACTAATATCAGCTATATCTAATTACGCCTAAACAAATTCAGAAAGAAGTACGAGTTAATCTATAAAACCAGCTCTAAACGTTGACTTTTGGTGTGCCCTACCAAAAATGTTGCATTTAATAGCTCACGCCAATTGCAAGGCGAGCGCGTGCCTCTGCTCTTATTTAGCAGGGGATAGATATTTGCCGGATATTTTACAAGTCCATGGCCCGTGTGGAATGAAGGCTGGTATATATTGTTTGAATGCTGCCGGGACTGAAAGACCGGCTGCCCCACTCCTTATGCGCCGCCGCGGCTTGTATAATACATATACTCGAAGCACGGCGCGTGTATACATGCGCGGCGCCACAATGTGTGTTTAATTATAACGGTGAAAATTATGGAAGAAACAGGTCATATTTTAATAAAAAAAATAATTAAAAAGGGGGTTTGTGGATTCAGCTATGTGTGTACCGACAAGTCTAGATAAGTCTAGACATGTTTCATATGTCAGGCTATAAATATGGCGGGGTTCGTATGAGAATATCAGTCTCCTACATCGGGTCAAACAAAATTGTTATAAAATATTCCTAAGCAAGTTAAACAAAATTGGTGAAGTGAAACCGTTTGTTAAATTATACGATTTAGTTGAAGGGGAGAATTATAAAGTGCATTCGATTAAAAAATCAATACAAAGTTTGGTAAGTGTATTACATGTGAAATAAATATTGGTGCGTTAATATTACCAAGCAAATCCAATTATGTGAATATCACGGATTTCCAAGAGGAGGTTTCCAAAGGTCTATACATCAAACGCAACACCACAAATGGGATTCCTAATCAAATCTCATTTACGAACGAACATTAAAAACAGATTATATATATATATATATATATATATATATATATATATATATATTAATTTTTAACATTAATTTATTTATTTTATTTACATTCTCAAAATGAACAATTCTAAGTTTAATAGATTTTATATTATGGTTTAGGATCTCCTATCTGCTTTTAATGTTCGTTCGTAAATGAGATTTGATTCGGGATCCCATTTGTGGTGTTGCGTTTGATGTATAGACCTTTGGAAACCTCGACTCGATGTAGGAGACTGATATTCTCATACGAACCCCGCCATATTTATAGCCTGACATATGAAACATCTCTAGACTTATCTAGACTTGTCGGTACACACATAGCTGAATCCACAAACCCCCTTTTTAATTATTTTTTTTATTAAAATATGACCTGTTTCTTCCATAATTCCCACCGTTATAATTAAACACACATGTAACACGTTGACACCGACCCCATCTGCATCCAGCCACTTGACACATCCGCCGGCACTTTCCAGTCAATGTAAAAAATGTCGTTCCCACATATTTATGTGATTGATTGATTGAAATTGTTTTTACACTTGTACACATTTTTTTTTTTCTAACCGCTAACCAGTTAAATGCACGTGTGACCCTCTTAAATCATCACCTTATACCCAAATGCTGCGACCGAATGCAGCTTTCCCACACACATTATTGATAACGTTTAACATATGCACCTCAATACTTTAAAAACAAATTTTTTATGATTAACCAGCCGAAGCAATCACCTATTATTATTATTATAATAATTATTATTATTATTATGGTTTAATGTATGTATGTAAATTAAGTGGATAATTAGAGTAGTATGTTAATTATGTAAATCATGGTGTGACATTCCAGGACATCCATTACATCATTTATTTATTTATTTAATTAACTACTCTAATTACTCCACTTAATTAGCATCCATTAAATGATGACAAAATTCCTTGCAGCTGGTGGGACTTGGAATAATTCGAACTCGCTCTCCACCTTAGAAAAATTCGAGTTCGAAAAGTGAGCCAGGACAGACCTCATACTACTACTCAAATACAAGGAAGATCTGACTTCATTCGAGGGAAATGCTCGGTTGTTAAATAGCTAGGGCAGCATTGCATGTTGCAATTACCAAACGAATGCTCTGTGCAACATTGCAGACAGCTCAGCTTAATTTGTTATAGTCCTCGGCAGGACACGAGGCGATATGGCGCTATGCGAACCCGTTGCTGCAAGTAGCGAGATGGAAGCTTCTAATAACAATTTAAAATTATAAATAATTGACTTTTGCAAGTAGAAACAGTCAGGCTAGCTGATATTAGTTTAGTGCGACACTTATGGCATCGTGGACGCGTTGGAAATGCAAGGGATCATCTGACATCATTCGGGAGAAACTGTCGATCCTAAAATAGCTAAAATAGCATTTTGTTGCTATCAATTGTTTCAATTAATAAAAGAGTGATCTGTGCAACATTGCAGACAGCGCAGATTAATTTGTTATAGTCCTCAACAGGATACGAGGCGATATAGCGCTATGCGATCCCGTGCCTGTAAGAAGCGATCTGGAAGCTTCTAATAACAATTGAAAATTATAAACAATTGTCTGTTACAAGTAGAAACAGTCAGACTAGCTGATATTAGCTTAGTGCGAGACTTATGGCATCGTGGACGCGTTGGAACTTCAAGAGATTATTTGTCATCATTCGGGGGAAACCATCGTTTGTTAAATAGCTAAAGCAGCATTTTGTTACTATCAATTGTTTCAATTAACAAATGAGTGCTCGGTACAACTGCAGACAGTGCCGCTTAATTTGTTATAGTCCTCGGCAGGACACGAGCCGATATGGCGCTATGCGATCCCGTAACGGCAAGAAGCGAGCTAGAAGCTTCTAATAACAATTGAGAATTATAACAATTGACTGTTGCAAGTAGAAACAGTCAGCCTAACCGACATTCGTTTAATGCAACACTTATAGCATCGTGGACCCGTTGGAAATGCAAGGGATCATCTGACATCATTCTGGGGAAACTCTCGATTGTTAAATAGCTAAAGCAGCATTTTGTTGCTATCAATAGTTATAATTAACAAATGAGTGCTCTGCGCAACATTGCAGATAGCGCAGCTTAATTTCTTACAGTTCTCGGTAGAATACGAGGCGATATAACGCTATGCTAACCCGTAGCTGCAGGTAGCGAGATGGAAGCTTCTAATAAGAATTGAAAATTATAAACAATTGTCTGTTGAAAGTAGAAACAGTCAGACTAGCTGGTAATAGGTTAGTACGAGACTTATGGCATCGTGGACGCGTTGGAAATGCAAGAGATTATTTGACATCATTCGGGGGAAACTATCGTTTGTTAAATAGCTAAAGCAGCATTTTGTTACTATCAATTGTTTCAATTAACAAATGAGTGCTCGGTACAACATTGCAGACAGTGCCGCTTAATTTGTTATAGTCCTCGACAGGACACGAGCCGATATGGCGCTATGCGTTCCTGTAACGGCAAGAAGCGAGCTGGAAGCTTCTAATAACAATTGAAAATTATAACAATTGACTGTTGCAAGTAGAAACAGTCAGACTAGCTGATATTAGCTTAGTGCGAAACTTATGGCATCGTGGACGCGTTGGAAATGCAAGGGATCATCTGACATCATTCGGGGGAAACTATCATTTGTTAAATAGCTAAAGCAGCATTTTGTTACTATCAATTGTTTAAATTAACAAATTAGTGCTCTGTGCAACATTGCAACAATGCAGTTTAATTTCTTACAGTCCTCAGCAGGTTACGAGGCGATATAGCGCTATGCGAACCCGTAGCTCCAAGTAGCGAGATGGAAGCTTCTAATAACCATTGAAAATTATAAATAATTGACTGTTGCAAGTAGAAACAGTCGGGCTAGCTGATATTAGTTTATTGCGACACTTATGGCATCGTGGACCCGTTGGAAATGCAAGGGATCATCTGACATCATTCGGGAGAAACTCTCGATTCTTAAATAGCTAAAGCAGCATTTTGTTGCTATCAATAGTTGCAATTAACAAATGAGTGCTCTGTGCAACATTGCAGACAGCGCAGCTTAATTTGGCATAGTCCTCGGCAGGATACGTGGCGATATTGCGCTATGCCATCCCGTAGCTGCAAGAAGCGAGCTGGAAGCTTCTAATAACAATTGAAAACTATAAACAATTGACTGATGCAAGTAGAAACAGTCAGACTAGCTGATATTAGCTTAGTGCGAGACGTATGGCATCGTGAACACGTTGGAAATGCAAGAGATTATTTGACATAATTCGGGGGAAACTATCGTTTGTTAAATAGCTAAAGCAGCATTTTGTTACTATCAATTGTTTCAATTAACAAATTAGTGCTCTGTGCAACAGTGCAGACAGTTCAACTTAATTTCTTACAGTCCTCGGTAGAATACGAGGCGATATAGCGATATGAGACCCTGTTCCTGCAAGAACCGAGCTAGAAGCTTCTAATAACAATTGAAAATTATAAACAATTTACTGTTGCAAGTGGAAACAATCAGGCTAGCTGATATTAGTTTAGTGCGACACTTATGGCATCTTGGACGCGTTGGAAATGCAAGGGATCATCTGACATCATTCGGGGGAAACTCTCGATTGTTAAATAGCTAAAGCTGCATTTTGTTGCTATCAATTGTTGCAATTAACAAATGAGTGCTCTGTGCAACATTGGATACAGCGCAGCTTAATTTGGCATAGTCCTCGGCAGGATACGTGGCGATATGGCGCTATGCGATCCCGTAGCTGCAAGAAGCGAGCTGGAAGCTTCTAGTAACAATTGAAAATTATAAACAATTGATTGTTGCAAGTAGAAACAGTCAGGCTAGCTGATATTAGTTTAGTGTGACACTTATGGCATCGTGGACGCGTTGGAAATGCAAGGGTATCATCTGACATCATTCGGGTGAAACTCTCGATTGTTAAATAGCTAAAGCAGCATTTTGTTGCTATCGATTGTTGCAATTAACAAAAGAGTGCTGTGTGCAACATTGCAGACAGTGCAGTTTAATTTCTTACAGTTACTCAGCAGGTTACGAAGCGATATAGCGCTATGCGAACCCGTAGGTGCCCGTAGCGAGACACAGAACAATTGAAAATTATAACAATTGACTGTTGCAAGTAGAAACAGTCAGCCCAACTGACATTCGTTTAATGCAACACTTATAGCATCGTGGACACGTTGGAAATGCAATTATCTGACATCATTCGAGGGAAACATTCGGTTTTTAAATAGCCAGGGCAGCATATTGTTGCTATCAATTGTTACAATTAGCAAACGAGTGCTGTGTGCAACATTGCCGACAGTGCAGCTTAATTTGTTATAGTTCACTACAGGATACGAGGCGATATAACGCGATGTGAACTCGAAGCTGCAAGAAGCGAGCTGGTTGCTTCTAATAACAATTGAAAATTATAAACAATTGGCAGTTGCAAGCAATACACTGTCAGTCTAGCTGATATTTGTTTAGGGTGGTTGATGCCATAAGTGCATCAACATTGAGTACTAACCCCCTAAGCAAGCTACAATTCGCTTACAAGCCGGGGAAATGTGCCGACTTAGCGCTGGATGACCTAACCAGGCACGGCAAAGACACTGGATGATGGAGAGTACGCCAGAGCCACTTATCTTGACATTAAAGGGGATTTCAATAATGCTGCAACACACTCAATGGTCAAGTCACTACGGGAGAAGGGCACAACACAAGTTATATGCCATTGGGTAGAGGCCAGCCTAGATAACGGAATCATCATATCCACACTCTGCAAGGCAAAGGCACACACCGTAAAGACTATTTACTGCTACATTGGGCAGTCCTAGTAGACGATTTCCTGGAGAAGTTATCCTCAGAAGGTTTTCACTGCCTAGGATATGTGGGCGACATTGCAATCGTCGTTAAAGGAAAATTCGTGGGAATAATCTCAGACCGCACACGAAGAACCCTGAAAATAGAGGACAGATGGTGCAAGGATGAAGGCCCGTCTATGAACTCTCTGAAGCCCGTAATAGTCAACTATATAAGATAAAGAGGACTAACAGGTCTAAAACGCCTGTCGCTTTAAGGTAGTAGTAGAAATTCTATTTTCATCAGGGATCAAATACTTAGGCGTCATCTTTGACCGAAAGTTGACATGAAAGTCACACATGAGAAAAACTACACACAAAGATACACTAACCGTAGGTAGATGCAGTAGCATGTGCAGGAAAACTGTGGCCTGAACCCCAAAAGGACCCAATGGCTATACACTAAGGTAGTAAGACCCATGATATCATATGGGTATGGTGGCCCAAGACTAAGCAAGCCAAAGCGGCCAAGCTCCTGAGCCGCACCCAAAGGCTTGTCTGCCTAAGAGCAACAGGAGCTATGAAAACAACACTTATCGACGCAATGGAAATCCTTCTGGACCTACCACCACTACACATCCTCATTGAAAATGTGGCAGGACCTTTAAGCGACAGATTACTTCCAGGCAAACCCTCATAGGCAAACAGCACGGGACGAACTACCTAGAGCTGTATAACAAGCTGAGGGGAGATCGTATAATGGGCATGCCTCTAGACAGCATGATAACTAAATACAACTTAAAAAGGGAATACGATGTCGTATCAAAATGCCTGCCCGTCAAAGCACCTTTTCCCTGGTTAACAGCCTCAGAAACAGCGGAAGGAACTGGAGCGTCAACCGAAAAGAACAAGTCTGCCTGAGTCGGGGACGATCCGTCCTCGCTGGCAGTACAGATCCGGGTTTTCTTAGTCACGCATTTCTCACAGGATGGCAGTGCCTCAGCGGCGTTGCCTTTGGGTTTGAGTGCAGTTGAGTCTTGGGTATATCTTGAACAAGTACCTACCTTCTAATGAAAACACTTGAAGCTAAAAATAATAAGCGGGGGCCGCAAACTAATAACTATAGGTAGCATATAAATAAATACACAAAAGCAGTTTCGCCTCGATAACTTTACTTTATTGCCAATACACCAATGCATTGATTAAATTTACATTATTAGGATAAAATAACCACATGAACAACGCCGACGCAAATTCCGATTATTAGGCCTTTGTTGGGAACTCTTTGAGGATCATGGTGGTTAATGCGTTTTAGAAAACGCTGTTATCTACGTGTACATCGAGTTAAAATTAAACTTATTCTGCAGTGGAGCTTCTGTCTCCGTGTGTGCTTCGATGCTCTGAGGGAGAGCTGGAGGGGAATCTAATAATGGTTAAATAATACAAATAGAATCTTCTAAATGATGTTGGGCTACCAGATATGGTTAAATAGAAAATAACGACGAAGACACAGGTCTTACTTACTTGGTTGTGCGGCACCGGATTCCATACCAGGATCGGCGCCCGTCCCTGACTGAGATAGACCTGCCACAATGGGGTCAATGATCAGCCCCACCTCTCCACCGTTGATGGCCTCGTCAGACAGCATGTAATATTGTTTGTGGACATCCTTAGTATGTCCCAAAAAATAGCAGTATTTTCTACTTGTGTTTCGTTCATAGCTCTTCCTCGCAGGGAAGTCGGCAGCTGCTTCCAAAGCAGGGTGCTTTTCATAAGCTTAGGGTTTGGCACTCCCGCCTCCTCGGCCAGTCTAAGAATTATTTGGTCTGCACGTCTCGGGGCTTCACCACCGCTGGCAAATACATACGGTCTACCCTTCCTCAGATTGGTCAGTGACCGTATCTCTGGCAGTAATAAATAATGGCCACATGTTCTAGTTTTACCAGTACGGCCACTTTCCTGCCACGCTTGCCCCTAACGTAAACGTGCTCATAACGAGCAGCCGACGCCCTCTCTAGTTCCGACATATCGTGGAACGAAGAACACTTAATCTGTCTCGTCCGTCGGGAAAAGTCTGATATCGCCATTCTTTGTACTTCCCCCATGCGGCGACGGTTGTACACTATTAGGAAAGCCAATAGATGATTCAAAAGGTCGTCATAATGACGCTCACTGAATTCATTTACAAGTGTAGCATAGACGGAGGAAATTTTATTGCCTAGATATATTTGAAAGTCGGATATATCTGACGCCGCAGGCAATTCAACCTCCCTTTCGTATTTTCCATAAAATACCACAATGAAAGATTATGCCGTCTAATGATTGAAAATGCTTACTGTTTTCGAGGGTCAAGGTGGCGGCTCTACCGACCTCATCGCTCCAGGCTCTTTTCATAAGAATGCCAAAATCGGTGATCTTATTACGCAGCATTCCGGCCACCATGAAACGTGTCTAAAAATGTTGAATATTCTAGAAAACATATGTACCATGTACCATGTACTACGGAGAGGAGGTAGGTTTTAATAAAGGACAATAATTGCAGCTTATTAATTGTGTTAGTTGCCTACTAAGGTTCGGAATAATCAGTTATGATACAAGATGATTAATAATAATGATGAGTAAATTTGTTAATATTAATAAAGGTATGATAAATCGTCTGACCTCAGCGTAGTAGACAAGGTTATTTAACGCATGTCCAATATTTTTAGACAATGACGGATTCCCGAACTCATCCGTTTCCTCATTATAACCACTTATGTCATTGGTGGCAGCAACAATATTCGGGAAATGGGTGGGAGCAATCAGCTCCTCCATAGTTAATGGCACACTTTTGGGAAGGCGGATTCTGGCACACTGGAGCAGTTTAGCTAGCTCCCTCAGCTTAGTTGACACATGCGTGTACAGGTGCGGCTGTTTCACATGTCTCTTCGGCAGCCGACTGCCATAATAACAGATCAGCGGGTCTGCTTGGACAATGGCGGATAAACTGTCTTGCGCCATTCTCGGGCAGACTTTCGTCCGAAGCTGTAGGGACGCATCCGTAGGGATGGTGGCCTCGACCTGTAGGACGGCTGCTGCAGACTTCATGCGTCGATAGCGTACTCTATTGCAAATTTAGTCACTTACATATAAATTTATATACGGAATAGGATAATCATTATACCTCTTTCCATCGTGAAGGCGTTGCATATGGCGACTTAAATATGACTCTCGGACATATTCCTTGCAGCTGGGGCAAGGTACTTTCACACCAATCGTTCGACACTTGTGAATCATCTCACCATCATGTGAGCATCGTAGATTATGTTGGAAGATACCCTCTGCCCGTATCGAAGCTATAGCTTGTCTATAAAGAGTGCAGTATATTGTATGCTAATAGGTGATATAAAACACTTACTTTCGAGTATTAGGGTCACCAGGTGCGACAACCTTGGGCTCGTCGCGGTGGCAAGTTTCGAGATGCCGGGGAAGATGTGTCACCTCTCGGCGGCTAAAAAGGCATGGGTAAGTTTTAAACTTACCCACTGCTCCTCGCACTTGCAATGGTACTGTAATATGAACAAGTATCGATATATCAATCCTGACTCCAATATGGTAAACGGTTAACACTAAAGTAATAGTTTTGCCCATTAGGCAGAATGATACCTAGGCGCACGAAGTTACCGACTCTTCTCGGTACAACAAACGGATGAAGCCCCTATATCAGTATCATTCGCCAATTATTTTACATTGGCCATTATTGAAATGTATCACTTACCATCTTTAAGTGCACGTTTGCGTTTGCAGCAACTGGCATACAAATTGCGGCGGTTGAATTTATTCTCCAACTGCTTATTGCGTGCCAGTTTGGCCTCATTGTTGTAAATGAGGTCTCTATTACGCGAAATGCGTAATAGAATAGTTGCAACTTAGCCACTTTTGCCTGGTATACGGCAACACTCATTTTAAATACAACGAATATAAAAAGCAAAACTAAAACAACTTACTATTTAAATAAAATAAGAATACCCAAAACTAAAACGTCAACTCAGATAAAACTACGAAAATACAAACCAAAAATGCTTCTATGCTACAAATAAAACTCAATAAAACTCTTAAACACAAAACACACCACACTCGAACATACAAAATACACACAGTTGGAACAACAACAAAGATACAACATGCGATACTGCAGAGCAAAATGGCAATGATGAAAATTGCTGCTCGCTCTCATACTCGCGAAAATACCCGAATCCGCGCCCTGCTGCAATTCGCCCTTTCAGGATCTCGTAACACCTGCGGTGGGCACTGCCGCATTCGTACCAGCCCGCCAGACGTTTTGGGACAAGCTACTTTTCTCTAACTTTGATTTTAGGGAAATAGCCGATTTTCTTAGCGGACACCTACCTTTTAATATAAGCTCTAAAAGCTGAAAGTGGGAAGCGGGTTGTAAAGCAACGATATACTATATATATCATGTATTACAAGCAGGCAGGCAAAAACAGATTGTGTATTAGCACAGATACAAATATTCAAGCAACGGCTAAAATCAAACAGACGATAATTACGTATAGTAAGTCGTACAATTTAACACATAATTAATAAACCAAAATGGCAAAATATCAAATCCACGAATCGATCTGTACAACTACTGAATAGAAGCAGCAACATATAATGTAGTTAATTATCATCAGCAGCATTAACACTACAAGCAAGCTCGGATACATTGATTCAATAGTAGCCTATACAATTACTGCAATATTCTGTAAACTAGAAAAGTAAAGACGGTTATGTCCATTTCAATGCAATCATAATTGATTGTTAAATCAAGGTAACGGCACGAATAAATTTATAAACAATACCATAACTTTGAGTGCCTATCCGAGCGGTAAACCGCCGGACTAGTAACTTGCAACGCATCAGTTCAAATCTCGTCGTCCCGTCGGTCTTCGGCGCACAATGGCCTACGAGAGAATTTAAATGTTCTTCTTTATCAAATTATGTACATGTGATTTGACCTGTACCCAGGTGCGGCTAGCCAGACATGGCTCCTCCGCGAGGCATTTCGCAGACTTCTCTTTATTGGGAACTATGCGTTGAGCAATGTCGTCTGCGAAATGCCTCTTTATTGCCGCCGATTCCTCGATGGACCATGCCCTACGGGGGACCACTTTCCGCCGGTTCGTTGGTCTGGGAGGCGGCGAGTTCTCGGACTCGGAGCTGGGCTGGTACTCCGAGTGTGAGTCGGCTAAATACAAAACGGATAAATATCAAATAATCTCATTAAACTGTTATTACACTATCCAGAATTGGAAAATTATACTTACTCTCTAATTGTGGTGGAGCTTCCCTGGTTGGCGACTCCATGCGATGTGGGAGCGCAGGTGGGAAGTCTAATAATGAATAAATGAGTGCAATAGAATCTTCTAAATTGAATACGAAATAACGTCCAAATAAAAGGTCTCACTTACTTGGCTGTGGTTCTCCGACGGCGGTACCTGACCCAGACGGACCGGGCAAAATGGGCTCGAGCATGTTGCCCATTTGCCCACTGTGGATGGCCTCGTCAGGGAGTCGGTAGTACTGCTTGTGGACTTCCAGTTTGTGTCCCATGAATGACGCGCAATTCGCCACCTGCATCTCGCTTAGATCCATCCTTTGCATGGACGTCGCCAGCTGCTTTCGAAGCAGCGTGCTCTTCATCACCGAACTCGGTACACCGGCCTCCTCCGCCAACCTCCCAATTATTTCATCCGCACGTCTTGGCTCCTCACCACTATTTGCGAACACATAGCGGCTATCTATCTGCAGTTTAGTCTGGCCTCGTATCTGAGGCGACAGTAGATAGCTTAGAATAGCCGCGTGGTCCAATTTAATCAAAACCGCCACTCTCCTGTCACGCTTCCCCCGGATGTAAACATGCTCGAAACGAACTGCGGACTCCCTCTCCAGTTGGGGCATGTTCTTGAACACTTCCGCGCTTTGGTCTATTCTGGTCCTGCTGTTGAATTCTTCGACCAACATCCTCTGCATCTCCCCCGCGCGGCGCCGGTTAAATACAACTAAATAGGCGAGCACGTTGTTTAATAAATCTTCGTATGTGCGTTCATGCTCGACGTGTTTAGTTATCAATACGGTGCCGTAATCGCATACCAGGAGGTCGGTTTGCGCAATAGTGGTCAACTCTCCCGGTGTGATTTTTGGGAAGACCCTTGTCCTCAGGGCAGGGCACGCCTCAGCAGGGATGGTAGCCTCGGCCTGCAGGACGGCTGCCGCCGGTCGCAGGCGATGGTATCGGACCCTATTCAAACAAGTCCTTCTGTTGGTGAAGTATATCCAATATGTTATCATTATCTTACCGTTCTCCATCATGCAAACGTAACACGTGACGACGTAAGTATGTCGCGCGGACATACTCCTTGCAGATGGGGCATGGAATCTTCGTTCCAGTGGTTCGCCGCTTGTGCACCATCTCGTTCACGTGGGAGCACCGCAAGTTATGTTGGTGAATGCCCTCGGCCCTCAACGAAGCCATTGCTTCTCTGTAAGAACTGCTGTATATTTTATGCAACTAAGCGAAATGGAACACTTACTTTCGGGTGTTGGGGTCACCAAGTGCGACAACCTGGGGCTCGTCGGGGTGACATGTTTGTAGATGGCGGGGGAGGTGTGTCACCTTTCGGGGGTAAAAAGGCATGGGTATGCCTTAAACTTACCCATCTCTCGAATTTCGATCAATACTGCAATATGTAAGTGTATAGATTACTAAAGCGCACAGGTAAGTTATAAACAAACTGATGAAACTTGCAACGCATATTACACCTTTAAACGTAACCACACAACTAATTTAGGGTGTACAGAAGGAAGTACAATCATATTTTGCACATTTACATGGAACGCATATGGAAATAAACTATTCTTTGAAGCCCCGAGTATCCCAGAATATCTAGCGAAACAAATAGCAAACCGAAGCATGACCAAGCAGGGAGACCACGTAAATATCACACGAGAAATGGCCACAAAAGATGTAAAATCCTTGCCAAATGGAAAATCCTCGGGACCAGGTAATATAGCAGTGGAGCTGATAAAATGTGGCATCATAGAACTTTCCGTGCAAATAGCAACCATGTTTGAAACATTCATTAACGGGGAAGATTTACCAGTGGAATGGAAAACAGTTATTGATCACCACAATATTCAAAAAAGGGATCCGATGCGACGGTGGCAGCTATTGCGCAGCATTGCTGTCACTGTCACTAATTGCAACCAAACATGCTCTCTTCAAAGTTGCAAGAACAAAGCGGATTCTGTGCTGCACAGTCTTGCCTTTTGATTGATGCAAATTATAGATAATCAACTAGCATACGGCAAGGAAGCTCACCTGCTGTTTATTGATCTACAAAAAGGCAATGATAGTAACCCAGTATCGCAACTCTTGCCAATGCTAAGAGAGGCCAGTATAAATAAAACCCTTGTAAAAGTAGTTAAACAACTATATCACGAGCCTCGCAAGGGTTTCAAGTAACGACAAGGGCAAAGACAAGAATGTTGTATTTCACCAACTCTATTCAAAATTTACATACACAATGCCTTAATGTATGGAAACGAAAGTGCTGCAGAATGGTCCTTGAAGTGTTTGACCAACAGACTACCAGATAGTAAGTACTAGCACATTTAAAGGAAGACCTCTAATATATAGCACGAAAACTGCAGGAGTACGGACAGTGCGGCCTAACAATGAATATCCTCACAAATAAATACCTCAGCATTGGAACGGAAATGAGCAACTTGGAGTTGGAAACAGGGAAAGTGATTGCACGATGTGAGCAGTTCAAATACTGAGTATTATATTTGCTAGACAGAGAAAAGGCCAACCAAGCATACAGCAGCGGAATACGCAGGCCCGAAGAGCAATTGGCTGTTTAAATGGAGTATTCAGGTCAACGCGAGGTCAAGAGAAGAAAGAAACAAATCTCTAACACACCAGTGAGAAGTATCCTGACATATGGCAGCGAAACATGGGCCATAACGGTAGCTGACCAAAGAAAAATAATAGCCGTTAAATTGGACGATCTAAGAAGATCAGCAAGGGTTTCGCGAATGGAAAGAATACCAATCGACAAGATACGACGGTAAATGAAATACCTAGATACAATAATGAACGTCATCACAAGTAGAAAACAGTTTATCTGGTTCCGCAGACGCTCTAAATCGAATATATATGCAAGATCAGTTTGGCCACTTTCGGCAAAATGCTTCAAATAATTAACAGAGCAAACAATGGTTACGACTTGGTGTTGTAATAGTAATTAAATACATATTCATAGTATGTTCAAAAACTTACCAAGATCAAGAAAACAAATGCACAAGCCACTAGTGTCAATTTCACTTATAATCAGTCACTGTCTGTTTAATTCACTACACTATACACTATTAAAATAACACTATACACTATACCAAATTAAACTAAGTACTAATAACACACGAAATTAACTAGAGCAAAAGAGCAAAACGAGAGTAAAGGCACACGACTATTCTGGTGGACGATAACACGCAGAATGATTTATTTCGCCAGTGGCGTGATTTTGTACGAGATGTGATTCGTACTTTTCGTTTTCATCTCAATATTTCAACAACAAAAACTATTTAAAATTATCTTTCGCCTCTGACCATCTTCTCTTCCACCTCACGGGCACCCTTCCTTAACTATTGACTCACGCATTTTCTTTCCACCCGCTCTTCTTTTACCCCATCACACTCGTTAGCCGTCTGCTCCCATATCACACCTTTCCTCACACTGAACACACTTTTGACCACCATCGTATGGCCCCACACATCTGTCTCACACTATACTCTGGGTTATACATGCTGGACCTTATACTTCATTGCCTTATACTTCAATTCCTCCACTTTCCCTATTCTTCCTCTATTTCTAAATGTTTTGTTCTACATGTACAACCACTCCTCGCCTGCCCTATCTATTTATCCTCTCGGTCATCTCCCGCATCTCTTCCAGTCATTAGACAATAACACTACACCATTTGCATGGGCTAACATCCACACCTTCTTTCTTCCCACCACCACATCACCCGCCTGTCTCTTCCACGATAGTTTATCTATCTCCCTCGTCCATATGCCTTACCCCCATATTCATTCTAATATTTCGTGATATCTTACCATTCATTCTTGCTTATGTTCTACAATCTTCTCACTCATTTTATTAAAATTTTAATAAACTGAGCTACTCACACCTCTTCTTCTTATACATTATAGCACTTCACCTCTAGTAACCGAGTCATACAACGAGAAATCAACACGGGATACATTTTGTCTCTTTTCTCTTGCATTATCTTTGACATTCTCGCTAGACTAAAGGAGGGGTGGCCTTCCAGGACCTACATGTACCACTGCGCCCTTCTTAGAGATTTTGCGGACGATTTATAAAGGACTTCCGTTAGCTCGCTCCATTCTGGCTATAAGATTGCATGGTCTCGATGGATTGAAATGGTCTTGGTTTTCCATTTCCGAATTTGTTGAACTGCATCATCCATAGTGTCTCCCTGTGGTATAGTATATACTCTGCGGTTCTTCTGCCTGGTAGAACCTGCAGAGAGTCTCTTCTGCCAGGTCTTTTGTGCCATGTGCGGATTCATTACACAGTGCCCTGTTAGCAGTTACTACTATAATTCTTGCATTCTTGCGGTTTCCCCAACTTGGTTTAATAGGTTCTTTGTATATTTAGGGTATCGGCTTCTTACAAATGCTTTGCATGTTTCTGCCCTGGCCGATTAATCCACTTGAGATTTTTTCATCATTAAATTTTCTACGGATGCCTTTATTGTTATTTTAGAAACAGTGCTGATGGGCTCCGGGCCAATTATGGGTTTTGATGCGCTTTCTCGGACGAGTTTATTAGCCCTGTTGTCGCCTAGGGCACCACTTTGTCCGGGCACCTACGCTAGGATCATTTTATTGTGATTTCTTAGCTCGCCAAGGCTATGCTGGCTGGAGGTTATTCAACACCAGTTGAGACTTTACCCCTATGGTGTTGATCGCTTTTAGAGCCACTTGGCTGCCTATATATATATATATATTCGTTTGTTAGTTATTTTGCATCTGTCTTAGTATGTCTTCATGACGCTGTAAATACCAGTTCCGGTTCATAGCATCGTGTTTAGCCGTTTGTGAGCCAGTATATCTCGGCTTTGGCAGGAAGGAAATCTGAGAAATTTTGCCGCTCATTCTTCTCTAGACAGCATAAATGAGCCTTAGGTATTTGGCCTTTGAAAATGGAATTTCTACGCCCTTATGCAATGAATGATTTAGTCCTGCTAATACTCATCATGTTGCATAATTGACAATTGTGGTCTTCAGAGGATATATGGATAAATTTGCCTGGCACTATTTATCAACTATAATCAGGACCCTTTGAACATACCCGCGAATTCACGACTATAACTATACTTTCTGCCGATCCTAAGCAATAGAGGCCTTCTAAGGATATCATCTACAAGACTAGCAGTGATACTACCCCGCCCTGTGGGCACCCCCTTCCCATTCGTTTCATTATGGTTGCCTCGCCGATTGTGGATATGATGATTATGTTCTGTATTGTGGCCTCAGCCCATTGGCTTAGAGTCCCTACTATATATTTCTATCAGCCTGTTCAGTGTTTTTAGGAGAAAGTGTCTAAGGCTGAGGGTCTGTATGATTTTGGTATATGTTCGTTCCTTCTGTACACCTATCGTAGGAAGATGAGATTGCCTTACGCCACTCTTGATATTTACAGACAATTCTACGATGTCGGATGAAAGTCCTTAATGTAAGAGGCTTGGACAGATCGTTGCTGGAAGTCGTAGTGTAAACTCGCTTAAATGACGTGGTTGGCGATACAGAGATTGATTATATTCCGTCTAGTTGATGCTGCTGCAATACATTCAAAGGGTTGTGGGCCCAGTAGCGTGTTAATTGGTGCGAAACATAAACGTTTAGTTGGACCAATTTTTTAGGATTGTGTGTGTGTATTTCTTCTCGAGATGGCTAATGAAGCAAAAAATGTCTTCAAACAATTCGAAGGACGTGAGTTCGATAATATTTTCGACTGAAAATTACTTTGAAGGAAAAGGGTGGCGTTGCAAAAGAATGCCGCCGAAGCGTTAAATGTGACTCGACCTGTTGCGGATTCATATTTAGAATATCTGAAAGACCAACCGGCAGCGTTTGCGATGATCATTGAGAACAATTTTCGAATGGGCAAGTGTGGCGACTGAAATTGGTTTCAGAAAGCGCATATTGACAATGGGCTGCTTAGATTCTGACAACCTAATCACACATCTTCTTGTGTTCGACAAATTGGTACGCGGCGTGCGGTGCCGAGACGAATGATCGAATGCTGGTTGTTTCGCTCATGATTAATGAATACTGAATCAACGTTATCAAAAGGCAAATGAGAATCGCGAAATACCGAAGTGAATTGTGTGGTGATCGTTGCTAATGCTGGAGGTTTTACGGTACAGTCTGGAACTCAAATGACAATGCGTTTGTTTCATTGTTGACTCGCGTGTTTCAGAGCACATTGCGAATGATGAATTGTTCAGCGACCTGTGGAATTTGACCGATCCGGTCGTCATTGGTATTGCGAATAATGTAGTACGATTCTGGGAACCATTAGCGTTGACGTCATCGAAAGTCTGTGCACGCTCATGAATGTTTTGTTTATTGAAAATATCAAATATAATTTGCTCTCTGTGAGTTGTTTGGAGAGCTGGATGTGTAGTGACTTTTGATGGTGGTGAGGTCCGCATTACAAAGGAAAATTTCAAGGTGGCTGTCGGCAGGCGCAATTGCAAGCTGTTTGATTGGAAGCGTGTGTGATAGGAAGGCATTGTTTTGAATGGATTGAAATCGGCGCAAGTGAAATCGAAACAAAGCACTCGCCTATGATTGCGATGTAGTCGGTTGGCACATTTGAATTACGCTGATGTGTTTATCGACTGTGGTCGATAGAATGGGTGCCATGAACAACGATGCTGATGCTGTTTGTTAGCCGTGTGTTTTTGAAAAGCTTCATTCAACGGTGCAGGCAGAGCACTATCCAGTCGCATATTGGAGCTTGTACACAGTGTATTCGTGTTTTGCGATCGCCTGCGTATGCGCATGTACCAGACCAATTACGGAAGAAATTGGATACCAAATGAACCAAAATAGTCATGGTTGATTATGGTGTGAATGGTTACCGCTTGTGGGACGTATCGAAGAATAAGATTGTAACAATATGAGATGTTGTGTTTGATGAGTCGCAACCAAATTCTTCGGAAATTTTCTTCGAGAGAAAGTCAATAACGAACGGTCTAACGGGGCGGATAGTTAGGCGGATAACGATGGGAAGATGTCTGGCGAAATGATGTTGGACTCACTGCAATCAATGATCAAGCATTCAGAGTGACATCGCGACCGCAACGAAAGCATTAACCACCGAAGAAATATGAAGATTTCATCGACCCGGTAAAGTTGAGGTTACATGGAGATAGCGAAGTTATACAGCTCAATGGATGGAAGCGGTCCATGGTGAAATGGATTCCCAGGATCGATCTGTTATCACCTGCAAGTGGGTGTTTTCCAGAAAGCGAAATGATGTGGGCAAGTTGGCATCATATTAGGCACCACACTGGTGGCTCGTGGATTTGCCTAGCGAGCGGGGCTTGATTTTCATGAAACTTAATCAGCAGTGGCAAGGATTGCTACACTGAGGGTGATGCTGACTCTTTCTGTGAAGCATAATATTGAGATCCATCAAATGGATGTGAAGACGGCGTTCCTCAATGTAAGACGTGAAGAGGACATTTACATGGAACAACCGGATGGATTCGTACAGGGTGATTTTGTTAGCAAACTAAATAAATCACCGTACGGTTTGAAGCTTGCGTCTCGTATGTGGAATGTGCGATTCCATAGTTTCATACTCAAGAATGGTTTTGTTCGCTCAGAATATAATTATTGCTTGTAGAAGAAATGGTGTACATGCTGTTATACGTGGATGATTTGATTATGCTGGACAAAGATATCAGGGTCATCAACATCAAAGAGTTGGTGTCAAAGGAATATGAAAAGCGTGACATGGGCGAAACTAGAAGCTTTCTAGGCATTAACATCGAACGTGACCGGAGCCGTGGAATCTTGAGAATCAACCAATGTGGGTATCTGGAGGACGTATTGCAACGTTTTGGTATGACTGTTTGCAATCTCAGTTCAACTCCCATAGAATACCTGAACTGAAGTTGGAGAGGAAGACCAGGCTTGTTAACGGCAGTGAGTTACTTCCAATGCATCAGGGGAACATTGACAAAGCTGGAATATCGCTACCAAGGTCGTGTTGGACTGATATGCGGACGCTGATTGCGTTGGCGATATCAACGATCGAAAGTCGGTTTCTGGCAATGTGATTCAAGTGTTTGATCCCACTGTGATTTAGATGACACGTAAGCGATGTGTGTTGCAATGTCGTCCACTGAAGCTGAATATGTGTCATTGTCCTTGGCGACAGGCGAAATTTTGGCTTCACGGATTGTTGACTGAAATTGGAGAAGCCCCCGACGAACCAATAATATTGCAAGACAATCAGGGTGCAATTGTTATCTCATCTCAGGAAATGGACATCAAGTTCAACTTTATACGAGATTTAATATGTCAAGGAATCATTGAAGTGAGATACATTTCTAACGAATGAACAATTGGCTGACATCATATTCAAAGAATTGCCGACGAAGTTGAGTATTTGCGAGATAGACTAGATTTAATTCGGATGGAATAATTATTTTCTTTCTTTTTTGTTCATGTACATTGGAATTATTATGTATTCGCAATTCGGGCATTGTGAACACGACTTAATATTTGCAATTTCCGATCGAACTTTTATTGTTATCGATAGGATTTGAGGCGGAGTGTTGGAAGTCGTAGTGCAACTCATCTAAATGGTCGGCTATGGAGAGATTGAGAGCCCTAATGTAATGTAAAAACAAAGTTCAGTTCTGTCATTCATTACACACACATCGTGTTTTATACCGTCTAACCAATGCTGCTGCAATACATTCAATAATCTCATTTACCCCCTATTAAAGGGTATTTCACAATAGTCGTTTCGGCTGCCCATATACGGACCTCACCTGCTCACAGAAGTTTCTATGTGATTTTCATTATTGTATTCGTTTATTTGTTCTGGGTAGGTCTTGATTGCTCTTGGTCTTGTTGAATATCCCATTAAATTCCTTCTTTAGTTTTCCCTAGGTATGACGGGAGTTGTTTCGGTTATCTAATTAACCATGAAATCAATATGCTATCGCGGCAATATTCTTCAATATTTCTATGATCCTGACATGAAATATTTGGCATTTTTATATCGGTTTAAAGAGGGGAAAATGAGTGATTTGTATGGAATTATACTAGAAAAAATAGAATTACATTCCCCTTAACGTCCCAACCTTACTCCCTGTGGCTATTATTACTTTCCTTCTTCTTTCTTTGACTTGTAGACCTGATATTTAATTTGATTAGTATGGATATTGTTGTGATACGTATGTCCAGCTATTTGACGCCTTGCTACATGACGATGCGAGCTAATCTGTTGGTATCCATTTCGATGACATGTTGATACCATTATCGTGCCCTATCTGTTGTGTTCTGTTTCGCACATTTCTCTTATGTTTGCATTTCTCTCCTGGTCTCTCAACGTTTTCCCTAGTATGGTTCTTAGCATTTTCATTGCAGTTGCCGTCAGTTGTTTCGTCTCGCTTGTACCTGGCCTGGTTTTTATACCGTACGTCATTATCGGTCTTAGACAGGCTTTATATATGTTTACCTCACTGCTGACTTCCATATGATTTTTGCACCATATTACAACTCTGAGGTATTATGATATTGCTACAGCCCGGTTAGTCTGACTCAATATATCTTGTGTTGAATGTTGCCGATAGCTAGATAATTGGATCCCCAGGTATTTGAATTACGACACTTGTTCGATTATGTTGTTATCTATTTCTAGTTTGCGTCTTATCGGGTTCTTTGAGAATGTCTTTGTCTTATTTAAACATATGTTCATGTTGCATTTTTTTGCTGTAAGGTAGAATGTTAGTGTTTGGAGATCTTTTGTTTCAGCAATAGGGTCGCATCATCCGCCTAGCAGATCATGTTGATATGTTGTTTTCCATTTCGTATCTTAGCTTCAGAGATTTCACCTCCTCAATCATTTTGTCCATTACGAGATTAAGCGAGGAGTTTAGGTGTCCTCGGCTTATTCCTCCTGGAGTATGGGATTTCCTTAGTTCTTTCATTATTAACCCAGATGTTAAATAAATAATAACAATAACAGTTGTTAATTTCTTGTTTGATTGTTATAATCATGAAGGAGGCATAGGCTTTGATTTTGTATTTCAGGGATTTTTCTATTATTTGACGCATTATGAATATGGCATCCGTTGTAGACCATTTTCAGCGAAAACCTTGTTGTACTTCATAGTTGGTGATGTTTTTTTCCAGTTTTGACTTTAGTACACCATTGAATAGTTTGAGTGAAGTGGAGAGCAGTGTTATACCTCTGTAATTTTGTGGGTGTGTTGTATCATCTTTCTTGAATATTGGCATTGTTATTTGTTCCATTCTTCTGCGATTATAGATGTTGATAGCATTGTATTAAATAGCTTTGTGAACTCTCGAGTACAGTACTCAGTGCTTTAATACTTCGTTGGAAATGGTGTCGGTTACGGGAGCTGTTCTGGGTTTTCTTTTCTTTATCACTTGATTGACTTTATTGCTTATTCTGTGTTTATACCAGTTTCTTTTCGGTTATTTTTATCTGGAGTACTGTATGGGTCTTTGAAGTATATTATCCATTCTTCTAGTTTCATTTTGTTTGTCAGAACTTACTTTTTGTCCTTTCGTATTCCGGGTTGTTATATTCCAGCAGGCATATATGGATACATGTTTCCGTGTTCAATCTCGTTTCCGGGTTCTCGCAGTGTTTGTCTTATTAGGTTTCCTTCCAGCATACGAGGCCGTTTTTCAGTTCTGTGAGCTATGAGTTTCAACTATGGCAGGTAACCAACCTCACTGTGGTACCCTCAACTTTTTTCCCGGCTTGGGACTGACAATGGTAGTTACTGTGCTACCCAATCCATACAGCACCTATCCCAGGCAGATATTTCTTTTCAAAACTCCGAAACATGTACAATTTTGTATGATGTGGTCGGCATAGGCATCTCAGCCGATAATAAGTTGCTGGTTACTTACTTAGCAGTAGGACCAAATTCCGCTCGCGGGGGACACCAATCCGTACCTGGGAGGTATACGGAGTTACCACTAGACTCTTCGATTCTAAGCCGGTAGGTGCGGTTAGAAGAGCTGTCACAAAATCAGTAAAATCCAGGGACGTTGTTGTGTGTGGAGGACACTGTTTGAGAATTCGAACGCGTCTCTGATATAGCAACTGTAAAAGATTGGGCCGCACATATTCATAAAATGTGGGTCTCTGATGCGCTGGTTGACGGGTGACAGTGTTGTGGACGTTCGAATGCATGCCGCCACATCCACTGTAATTCGCCGTAGACGCGACTTCAGTTAGAATACAATACAATACAATACCACCGTGAAAGCTGGATCCATTCGCTCGTGGGTTCATGAAGAACGCAGCTAATTACGCGTTAACTTGTGAACAGCAGGACACATGAACATCGATATTTCGAACGTACACTGCGATCGCTGGATACTATTCGTGGACCATACTGAGAATCGTTCTTACTGCCTTAGTCAAAATAAATATGACAAGAAAAAAACGATTTTAGAATAGCAACTCTTCCTCCGTGTAACCAGGATTCTCGAATTTCGTCCAAATCTATTATTTATATCTATTATTTATATCTATTATAATACCTCCGCCATGTGATGGCCCAGGAAATCTTGGGAAGCTGAAGATTTGCTTGTAACGTCCTGATCTACATCATTAGATAGAAGTGGATGTGTGTAGGGAAAGACATTGGCCTCATTGTCTGCTTTCATGTTCCTTCCGTCGCTCGCATCGTCTACATTTTTCCATTATGAACGTTGAATGTAAGTTTATTGTCAAATAATACACCCTTGTCACTGGAATGGGTTTTAATATCAATGTCTTTTCTTATAGCAGATAGTTATAAGAGACTGGATTCGGTTTTCTATGATATGACATGGATTAACATTTAGAAACATTGATGTTTAAACCATTTGTGTTACACCAACTATTCAATAGAAACAATGCTTGATTGAGTTCACTTGTACATACAGCTTGATATCCTCCGCATACATTACAAATTCACAATTTAACACATCTGCCACGTTGTGGCGATATAATCCTTTGATTTGACATTCATGTACGAAATGTATTGTTTTCCCAGTCAAGTATGAGAGTATAACGGCTACAATATTACTATTGATATTATAATATCTAAGACTCTCCAATAATTTATCGTGAGGCATTCAGTCAAATACCTTGCTGATATCAGTATATATTACATCAACCTGGTTACCATGGTCCAGATGTTCTGATATATATTGAGTAAACTCAATCAAATTAAACTGGGTTGATCGTTTTTTCATGAAACCGTGCCGATGTGGGGCAATTGATTGATAAAAATTTATATTCATATGGTCGGCAAGAATTTTCTCGCAAACATTAGAAACAAGTGCTATTACATTTCATAATAGTGGGGATAGAAACATTCCCTTGCGACATACCCTAGTTACCATTCATCTAACAGCGGAGATTCCTAGATTGAAGATACCCGCTCTGGCTTAAGCATGTTTAGTAAAAATAAAATTATCGGAAGTTCGATATCTAGTTATCTAGTACTCAATGAATGCAGTATGTCTATTTTCCTGTGCTATATGTATGTTGTATGTATAAAAAATAGCTGATATGTCTGTGTCACTTCTAATGTGGCCTCTATTGTTGTCCAATTTGTGAATATCTTTGTCTGATTCAATGTATTTGTAACTATTAAAGCAGATGGCACGTTTCTATCTTCCTATTATTATTTTTAATTTCTTTTTCATGTATTCCAATTGCTGTTTTAAAAATGTTGTCTCTCTTATCCACCCCTCCATTGAAATCACCTACCTTACACATGAATCTTTTGCCTTCATAGGGCTTCCCAGACCTGGTCTTCATTTGGACCATATGCTACTATAATTGTTATTTGATTCGTTTTTCATTTACATTTTCCACGTATAGTAGACTTTCTTCCCATATTTGTATTGTGCCTCTCATTCTTCTATGTATTATACAACATCACTCAAACCCGTTATTGCACTTTCATTTGTTTGTATTCTGCTATAAAACAAAATATGTAGGTTTTTAATCGTACGTTCCTTTGTCCTATTTGTTTTGTTTCGTCAGAGCTAGTATCAACCCCATTATCTTGTTGATTTGATTTCTTCAAGTTTTACCCCCTCCTTGTTGTATAGTCTTCCTATATTTCATGTTAATGCTAATATCCACTTATATACATTCATACCTTGAACTATCTTCATTATTCCTGCCGATCCCATTTTCCTGTAATTTTGTCGCTGTTTACACTTTTTAGGCCTTTCTTCTCTCTATTCCACATCCAAATTGATTTCTGAAATTTTACATTATCGTCGTTCTTTCCTTTTCCTTTTGCTTCGTTTGTTGTTGGTTCATGTTTTATCACATTTGCTCTTGTTAACAATTAATTCTTTTGAATATTGTTCAATTCGTAATTCCTTGCTGCACTTATTTCCACCTCGGTTCCTTCATCATAAAGTATAGCACTGTCCCTTTCAGTGTTTTAATGTTTTCATGTTCCTTTTTATATTTTATTAACGTTTGGCCGAAGTTTCCACTTTGCTGTACGCTCAATAAAGATTGGTTGTGTGCCAATCATCAGAGATGCTGGGAGAAGCGGGCAAGATGACTCCCTATAATTATCGTGCATGGACCCTCAAAATGGCAGTTGGTTCCCCCCTTCTCAGAGTCAACGACCTGTTCACCCTTAGTTCTATCTATCGCTTTAAAACACAAACATGTGTTTCATATTTCACTTTAAGAAATCAATCTCCCCTAACCAAGGCTCGGAGGATGGAGTGGCACGTTAGGCGCTATGCGCAAGTTATATGATTTAGTGTAGTTCTACAGGCTATGTTCTTGAGTAGATATGAGCACCGCGTTGCACCGTACATACAGCAAGAGATTAGCTCTGACACCAGCCAAGAGCAACCCATTTCTATAACGGACATACAGTAATAGATATCTGTCGATCTGAGCCCCGCGATGTACCGTTCATACAGGATAGCTCTGAAACCAACCACGTTCAGCCCATGTCCATAACGGACCTACTGGCGATGTTCTTGAGTCGATATGAGCTGCGCATTGCACCATACATACAGCAAGAGGGTAGCTTTGATAGCAGTCAGTTGCAACCCTTGTTCAATCTGAGCACCGCGTTGCACTTCATATACAACAAGGGGCTAGCTCTAGAATCAGCCAGGTGCAACCCATGTGCATAACGGACCTATAAGGGATGTTCTTGAGTCGATATTTGTCGAATGGAGCACTGCGTGGCACCGTGCATACAGCGAGATGGTAGCTCTGACACCAGCCAATTGCAACCCACCTCCATAACGGTCCCACATGCCATGTTCTTGAGTCGATATGTATCAAGCTGAGCACCGCGTTGCACCTTACATACAACGAGGGGCTACATCTAGAACCAGCCACATGATGTACATAACGGACCTACGGGCGATGTTCTTGAGTCAATATTTGTCGATCTGAGCACCGCGATGCACCATCCATACAGCAAGAGGTTGGCTCTCATACCAGCCAGGTGCAACTCATGTCCGTAACTGCTCTACAGGCGATGTTCTTGAGTCGATTTGTGTCGATCTGAGCAGCGCGTTGCACCTTACATACAACATGGGGCTAGCTATAGAACCGGCCAGATGCAAACCATGTCCATAACGGATCTACAGGCGATGTTCTTGAGTGAATATGTGTCTATCTGAGCTCTGCGATGCACCGTACATATAGCAAGAGGGTAGCACTTACACCAGCGGACAACCATGTCCATAACGTACTTACTGGCGATTTTCTTGAGTCGATATGTGTCGATCTGAGCACCGCGACATACAGCAAGGGGTAGCTCTGACACCAGCCAGAAGCAACCCATGTCCATACCGGTCCTACAGGCGATCTTCTTGAGCTGATATGTGTCGATGTGAGCATAACGTTGTACAATATATACAGCAAGAGGGTAGCTCAAACATATGGCCAGGAGCAACACATGTCCATAATAGACCTACAGGCAATGTTCTTGAATCGATATGTGTCGATCTAAGCACCGCGATTCACCGTCCATAGAGCAAGGGGGTAGCTCTGACACCAGCCAGATGCAACCAATGTCCATAACAGCTCTTCAGACGATGTTTTTGAGCCGATATGTGTCGATCTGAGCTCCGCGTTTCACGTTACATACAACAAGAGGCTAGCACTGGAACTAGCCAGGTGCAACCCATGTACATAACGGACCTACAGTCGATGTTATTGACTCGTTATATGTAGATCTGAGCACCTTGATGTCTGTGCATGCAGCAAGGGGGTAGCTCTGACACCAACGACATGAAACCCATGTCCATAACTGACATACAGGCTATGTTCTTGACTCGATATGTGTCAATCTGAGCACCACGATTCACCGTCTCTACAGCTAGAGGGTATCTCTGATACCAGTCAGGTGCAATCCATGTCCATAAACGCCCCACAGGTGATTTTCTTGAGTCGATAAATGTCGATTTGAGCATTGCGTTGCACCTTATATCCAACAAGGGGATAGCTCTAGAACTAGCCAACCATTATTTATCACGAACCTACAAGCGATGTTCTTGAGTCGATCGCGATGCACCATCCATACAGCAAGGGGGTGCCTCTTATACCAACCAGGTGCAACCTATGCCCATAACAGACCTACATACAGCAAGATGGTAGCTCTGAGACCAGCCAATTGCAACCCACGTCCATAACCGCCATATAGGCGATGTTTTTGAGTCAATATGTCTCGATCTGAGCACTGCGTTGCACTGTACATACAGCAAGATGGTAGCTGTGATACCAGCCAGTTGCAACCCATGCCCATAACGGAGCCACAGGCGATGTTCTTGAGTCGATATGTGTCGATCTAAGCACCGCCATGCACCGTCCATACGGTAATGGTGTAGCTCTGACACCAGCCAGGTCTAACTCATATCCATAACGGACGTACAGGCGATGTTCTTGAGTCGATATGTGTCGATCTAAACACCGCGATACACTATCCATACAGCAACGGGAACTAGCCAACCATTATTTATCACGAACCTACAAGCAATGTTCTTGAGTCGATATTTGTCGATCGCGATGCACCATCGATACAGCAAGGGGGTGCCTCTTATACCAGCCAGGTTCCACCTATGCCCATAGACCTACATACAGCAAGATGGTAGCTCTGAGACCAGCCAATTGCAACCCACGTCCATAACGGCCATATAGGCGATGTTTTTGAGTCAATCAATATGTCTCGATCTAAACACTGCGTTGTACTGTGCATACAGCAAGATGGTAGCTGTGATACCAGCCAGTTGCAACCCATGCCCATACCGGAGCCACAGGCGATGTTCTTGAGTCGATGTGTGTCGATCTAAGCACCGCGATGTACACCAGCTAGGTGCAATGCATGTCCAGAACGGGTCTACAGGCGATATTCTTGGTCCGATATGTGTCGATCTGTGCACTGCGTTGATGGTTATCGAGATAAAACAAATCATATTTGAAGCTTATCTATTAGGACAGCGTCATTGAGGTTCCTCCAAACCGAACCTGGCTACCCTGACTATGAAATATCTCGCTGTGGTAAATTGAGAAAACCTCATTAGGTTTGTTGTTGTTGAAACACGTTGTAAATTTTGCTATCCATCTTTTATGTATCTTTTATGTAGGAATATACATAGACTTACTAGTAAATGTATAAAGGTTAATGCGTATCGATACTTCCATAAGTGTGTGTGTAAATAAATCTCACATTCATTTGCACCAGGAACTGTTTAGAGCAAGCCATTAAAGTTCAGTAGATCATTATAAAGCGATGAGATTGGACTTACATAT
Source organism: Lordithon lunulatus (assembly GCA_963942505.1). NCBI lineage: Eukaryota > Metazoa > Arthropoda > Insecta > Coleoptera > Staphylinidae > Lordithon > Lordithon lunulatus. The sequence continues at coordinate 27,430,812 of OZ012667.1, forward strand.
ACTTTTCTTATCTACGTTGATAGGAAAACGACTGCAGAGTAACACAATGCCATTACCACAACTCTAGTAGATGAAAACTCTCCTTCGTGAGTAGAGGTTGTCTTGAGAACATTTACTTAGTACTTACTACGTGGTACATGTTGACAAGCAAACTAATAAATTTTGAAAGATTATAGAATTAAAAACCTGATTTTTTTACCCGTGCGCATGTATAGCAAAACAGAGTACGAAAAGCGCACCTCTGTTGGTTCCAATTTGGATGAAAATTATGTAACGTGTAAGGTTATATATATGATTCGCCTTGATGGTTCTGAAAGACTTTATCTTATGTTACATACACACATATGTGCTATGTTTATAAAACGGTCACAGATAATTGCCATGCAAAACTGTATAAATGAACATATATAGTTTCTACCTCAAGTATGCGGGATTGCAACTTGCTTCCCATTATATATATTTTACTTTATCCTATAGAGTAGGAATATATAGAGCAAGGAACGGGGTAGTACTTATCTTAATGTAATAATTTCCCTAAACCACTATCGAAGTAAATATTTGACTAAAACGCAATCATTTGTTTAAATTTCTCATAAAGCACCATAATCCACATCTAAGTTTGCCTTACGCCGTTTGAAATATGACGTTTTTGCGCCAATTTGGTATAATGGTAGAACTATAGTATTGTAGTGCAAACACTGATTACAGCGGAAATATACGTTTCTACGTCTGTCGACAACAGGACATCAAGATAGGTTCCATGTTTTTAGAAGTTACTTTGTAGTGTAGTTTAATTGTGCAATGGGAACTAGACTACCCAAATATACATTGTGTAAGCTATAATGATATTGACCGTATACTATTCTTACAGTAGTTTACCGTACTATGCCCAATAAATGTTATAAGTTAATAACATACTGCATGCTTTAACAGCAACTCAGTTATTTTCAATAGATTTCAAAAATTAATGTGTTCATTTCCCTATAACATAATGCTTATTGGTTATTATATGTTATATAGAACATTGCAAACAAATTATTTATAATTAAAACTGTATAAAGTTGTAATAAAACACTCGTGAAAATTGCAACAATGTAACGTGTTTATTTGAAATCGGTTTAAGTTTTTATGTATGTTATGTATGTTTACGAGTCGAACTGCGATGGGCAATAGTGTTACATCAGGGATGTTACAGGCTGTCTCTCTCTTTCTTATGCTAATGCATGGAAAGCGTACAGCAGCACTGTACGCGCGAATATAGCGTGGTCGTTGACGGGCTTCCAGGTATTCTCGAAAAAGTGTGCGCATTACTTTTTCGAGAATTCATGGAGCCCGAAGAAAACAACAATTTTTTATACATGCTAACTGTTGTATTTAATGTGCAAAAGCGTACACCATTTGAATAATCCACTCTAATCCCGGAATTTGACTAGAGTCAACTCGTGATTGGTGGTGTACGGGTTTAGGCGAATATAGCCCGATTGTAATTGTTTTTTATTTTACTGTATTATGTGGAATAGGAATGCTAAATGGTTTATGCAACTAATGTAAACATTAGATATATGTAATTATTAATAATATTACTTTTACAAGAAGTTTTTTTATAACACATAATATGAAAATAAAATACTATATGCTCAATTGGCACGAAGATGCATTCCAAACATATTTTTCTCTACGATTCAGGTAAAATACTAATAAGAACAGTTCAAAATTAGGAATGTAAAATTTAAGTACAGGAATACAAAGGAATAAAAATATTTAATCAATAATATCATATAATCGACAGTTTTTACTACAGTTCTAACATTATAATAGTAAGGTGTAGTGGTGGAGAGGTGCGCGCTTTTACCGCTTTTACTATATTTTCTCCCACTATCGCCCTGCCTGAATTCAGTTTCCCTAATGGATACTGAATATGAAATTTCTTCGGATGTAAAAGAGAACAAACAATTATAAACAGTTATCGTTCAACGAAAACATGTCCTGCGAAAGAGCAAATTTAAATAAAGTGGCAAGTAGTGAAAATAGTGATAATGGCACAGGTATGTATTTTTTTGAGATTTTGTGGATGCAAGATATCTTTGAAGGGTGGATTTTTATATAAGAATAAGTATGAATAAATATAATCACTTTAAACTATTCAATTTTAGATGAAAAAGTGTACGAATTTTCGGATGAAGTACAGAGTAGTCCCTTGACTTATTATAATGAATGGCGCAATTCTCACCAAAATATAACACAGCCAGTATTCAACTATGAACACCGTAAATATGATAATTATGTCTTGAAAACGTATTATAGATAAAAATCATTTCAGATAAACTTTTCAAGAGAAGACGCTTTGTCGGAAAGTGACACGAGTGATTGCAATTCTTCATCGGTAACGAACAATAAAACGAATTAGAATAAATAATAGTTTTGTTTTATTTCAGTTTTCTTTGGAATATAAGGATTATAGTACTCAGGATGATGATTATGAACCAAGCGATTACGATTCCTTGTCGGCAAAATAACATTATAAGAAGTAGAATAAATAATATTTCTATTTTTCATTATTTTAGAAACATAACGAAAGCAGTGATCATAATGAGGATGACGAGAATCACTGTAATATTACAGAACTAAGCTTAGAGTCGGCTAATAAAAAGAAGAAGCGTAACGACAGCTCTGATGAGGATGAGGATCAGAGCATGATTCTCAAATCAAACTTAGAGTCAGCCAAGAAAACAAAGATGGGAGTTAATATTTTGGTAAGAATTTATTTTCTATTTAAAGGCATATATCCTTATTTTGTCCTACCTATTTAGAGTGACATATTAATAAGACCGGCAGTAGAAGTGATTCGCCGCAGAAATAGAGTTTGGGATAAAAGGGATCACTGTATATATTGCAATAAAGATGTCACAAATTTTTCCCGACATTTATTTAGAAATCACAATAAGGAGGAAAGTGTTGTAAGAATTTTAAACATAAACAAAGGAAGTAAAGAAAGAGCAAATTGCATCGACATGTTAAGAAAACAGGGGAATTTGTCGGTATACCCTGAAAATAAAATTCGACCGGTTCAACGTCCTCCATCAGATTCCGTTAATTTACGTGAACATTAATTGCCTTGTAAATATTGCAAGGGATTATATAAAAAGAATTCTTTAGGAAGACATGCCAAGAGATGCTATTTTAACAACGAAGCACAAAATACCAATATTCGTCACACAAGCGAAGGTCAAACTCTCTTGGCCTTCACCGAATCCAGGAAAAACTTTTTATGTCGTTTACGGCTGAAAACTGAGGTTTTCAGCACAATGCGTGCTGATAGAATTTCTTTCAATGCGAAAAATGACTCAATTGCCTGTCAATACGGAGAGGATTATTTGAACAAACATAAAAGGCCACACATAAAGAATCTAGTTGGCAATAAACTGCGAGAAGTTGGACGATTGCTAGTTACTCTGCAGGACGTATATCAAATAAACGTTATTAGAGGCTTTGAAACCAGATAATTACGAAAAAGTTATTTCGGCTGTTAGAATAATTTCTGGATATGATGATACAACAAAGACCTTCCGTGCACCCTCTCTGGCACTTCACTTCAAAACAATATTATTGTCTGTTTGTTCAGCAGCGCAATATTTATTATTTAAAAAAGATCCGGTCTTACCCGTTACTGATTATGATGATCAGTTAAAATCACTGTCTCAATTTCGTGAGATGATTGACTCGCGATGGAAATTTGCAATGGGGAGTTTAGCACTAAAAGATTTAATCGAAAAATGTTCACTTAAACCAAAAAAAATTCCTATTACTAACGACATTATTATATTTAATAAACACTGTCATGCCATAGCTACTAAAGCTATGGCGATTTTAAAAGACAATCCGGATAATGTAGATTCTTTTAAAAAATTATCGGAAGTGATACTTATTTTAACAATATTGCTAAATAGAAAAAGAGTAGGAGATGTACAATACTTAAAATTAGACACTTATATGCTACCATCGAATTCTGTATTAGAGGAATGCCTTAATTTGCAAACAGAGACCGAAAGGGAGATCAGTAAAAAAATTAAGACTTGTAACAATATATAATACAAGGATTTATAGAAATTCTATTAAAAGTACGTACTACTACGACCATTGTTCCCGCTGATAACCCCTTTCTCTTCGCTTTATCTGGAAATTCTTCTAAATGGCTTGATGGGTCAAGCATTTTAAAAAATATGCCGTATCCTGTGGCGCAGTATTTCCAGAGACTCTAACTTCCTCAAGGTTGCGTAAACAAATAGCGACAGTTCTGCAAATATTAAATCTCAGCGAGATAGAATTGGAGCAAATTGCTACCTTTATGGGCCACACCAAGGCTACACATGAGAAGTTTTACAGGTAAAAAAATTAAAGCAGATTTTTTTTCAATAATTATAATTTCATTATACAATTAGGATGCCACAAGAACTTTATCAAACATCAAAGATCGTGAAACTTCTTTTATTGTTGGAGAAAGGAATAATCAAAGAAGATGAGGGTAAGACTCTTGATGAAATAGATACTGCTATATCAGTGCAGTTTGACGAACTTACTTTAATTGAGGAAACCAATGAAGGTAAACTCATTGTAAATTAAATACAATTTTAACTTAATTCATATGCTTCGCAAAGAAAAAATATATAAATATATATACTGGCACGTTTGTATTTTTTCAGATTGAAATGAAAATGAATTAGAAATAGAGGAGAATATTAATTAACCCATAATTCAAACAAAAACACTGCACACCGTGGAACATGGACTAATATCCAAAAGAAAATATTTTTTTTCAAAACCCATATAATGAATAAAATATCCCCCAAAAAACATGAATGTTTAGAGTTTAAACAGAAACATATAAAACTATTTGAGCACAAAAGTTGGATACAAATCAAAGTTATTTAGTTCTGTCTTTTATTGAGTTGCCCGGAGGCGTGTATTTATTTATTCCTATCATTTATTTATTTATACTCTACCATTTCAAAAAAAAAATACTGAAATTTATTTTTGATAACTTCATAAAATGTTAACAAAATACACTTATTTATCACATTTATACAGTTTTAGTTCATAGAATCAGGCTGTAGACGGCGCTCAGAACTATTTCAATATGTATATACTTTTCGTCAGGTTGAGATCCAATACATTTGACAACATTGCGAACCAGCTATAAATAGAGCGTTAAGGTGGATCCACCCGTGCCGCTTGCGTATGAAATTCAGTGTATTTTGTTAACATTTTATGAAGTTATCAAAAATAAATTTCAGTTTTTTTTTTGGTAATGGTAGAGTATAAATATATAAATGATAGGAATAAATAAATACACGCCTCCGGGCAACTCAATAAAAGACAGAACTAAATAACTTTACTACCTTTATACATATAATTTTATTAAATGAGATTATTATTACATTATATTTTGTTTTCTCAGTTTTAACATAAGATTTATTGTGTTTTTAATGAAATGAAAATGTTTGGCTTTCATTCTTGGACATAATTATAAATGTATTATGAAGGCTTTCTTCATAATATACGTAAACTTGAAAATAAAATATACGATTTAGAACTTTTCAAATTTCAACGGGCATTCCTATATGTATTATATACAAAAACTTTGATTTGTATCCAACTTTTGTGCTCAAATAGTTTTATATGTTTCTGTTTAAACTCTAAATATTCATGTTTTTTTGGGGGATATTTTATTCATTATATGTGTTAGTGATTGCCATGTTAAGACGTTTGCGCCGGTATGATTCAAAATTACCCGCCATAGGTCGCGCTTGGATGAAGAGTGGGGATTCCGCCTACGCACCCTCAAGAAAAACGAGCATCGCTCTCTCCCCTTCGACTTGCCGTATTAGTAAGACGTACATCAACCATTTTTGTAACATTTATTTAACAAACAATAAAAACAGTATATGTCCCAGGAGTTACGCCCTGGAGTTAAGGCTGCGCTAGTCGCGCGAATTCCGAGCGTGAATAGGCGTGAACATATTTCGCGCTGATAAATGTGGTGGGAATAAGAAAATAAACATTCAACCAGATTGGGCCTGCAAAATATTACGCAGCGGCCACGAGAATAATAGAATCGTCGTATTCATTTATGGTTCAGTCGAATTAGCTTCATATAGCTTGAAAACTTTCAAAAAACCTACTTGATATTTTTTGCACACTACTGTCGGGAGGGTTAACTGGAATAATAATATCGAAAAAATAACTCGAAAGAAATTGTACTCAATTGGCAAATTACAATAAAATGTTATAATTTATGTTTTTGCTTTTTCCCCACTAAATATTACAATGTAGAACTCAGGAGCAAACAGTTAATGCATGTTTAAGGCAATTCAATTACCTATAATTTAGGCTGAGCAACGTTAAATTTCGATCAATTGTTAATTAGAAACAACGAACAATACACAAAAGTACATTTTTCAAAATTCTGTATTATTATTGATAAAATAGTTTAATCGTAATGAAAACACATTGAAAAGGAGAGAAACGCAATGCCAAATATGTATGCACGACTTCATAATTTTAGATCTAATACTTTTTGCATAGTGTATTTTTTTGAATATTTAATTAATTTCCTTAATTTTTGCGAAACATATCTAAAAGTTTATTAAGAAAAGTTATTCTCGCGGGTGTAGGTTCTAATTAGCTACGATTTATAAACAAAAGTAAAAACCATCTTTTGAAAAATAGTTAAGAAAATTAATTAGATGAAACATTGTGAAATCTTGCACACACATTTGACATTGGGTAGCCCCCCTCCTTTTCAATGTATTTTCATTAACATTGAACCGTTCTATCAATAATAATACAGAATTTTCGACTTTTTCGTGTTGCTCATTTATTTATTCATTAACAATTTATCGTAATTTATCGTTACTGAGCATAAATTATAGGTAATTTTAATGCCTACAACATACATTAACTGTTGCTCATACAGGAGCTCTACATTTTAGTATTAGTTGAAAAAGCAAAAAAATATTGCAATTTGTCACTTTAGCACGCACAACTTCTCTCGAGTTAGTTTTTCGATATTATCATTATAGTGATCCATCACGACCATAATGTGCAATAAAATATCAAGTAAGATTTCTGTTATCTCCAAACTCTAATTCGACTAGACTATTACGTAAAGGGAATATAGTAAAAGTAATCACATCACGTATAGCATAAGCAAAAATAGTTAATAATGTAAATTCTCGAAAATATTTGTATCGATTTTAAATGTGTTTCATATGGTTTAGTTGAGCGAAAGGCCATGTGCGTTTACAAAATTTATACCTGGGGCGTCAAGTGTCTCCTTATCGGCCTTGCGAGGGTAGTAAGTATGCACACATTTTGTAAAATATTTTAAAATAAAGATTCAGTGTTCTTCTGAAAGTGCATAAGTATAAACGCATTCAGTGTTCACATTATTTCACTGCCCTACGAAAACAATTCAATATCTGCCCCCAAACAATTATTATCCCAACAAAGCTACAGTACGGAAAAGTCCGCCGGTATATTATTACTACTTCGTGTATGTGCAACAAGCTACAAATATGGGAATGGGATTTATAAAAGAAAGGAAGAAGACCAGAACTGGCAGAACGAAGAAATCTAAGGCTGCGCATAAAAGAAATGCCAAAAGGAAGGAAGAGTTATTATGGAATGAGTTGAAAGGACAAATCCGTACAAAGTAAGTTGAAGTAATTATTAACATATTTGTAGTTTCTAATTATTTGTTGCTTTATTTGATCTATAATCACTGTAAAATAGTGAAGGTCCATCTACGTCCCGTACAGAGGAGAATGAATCTGCAAGCTCATCCCTGTTACAAAATGTATATGAGGTTTGGTCCAGCGCATCATCTGCGGCATCAGCAGATCATAACGTTGTTGGTAGCATGTAAGTATATAATACTGTATGAACCGCAATTTTACAAATTAACATATTTGGTAATGGAAAATATAAAATAAAAATACGTGGCACTTATTGCATACAAAATAATTGTTTAATTGTTTAATTTTTTATATTAATTGGAAACTCTTAGTTGTTTCTTATAGTAATGTTTAATATTTAAATTTATTTATTCATAGCTCAGAGACAAATGAGACCGAACCGAATCAAATCTCACCAAAGCCGAGTACTTCTGCATTAACATTAGAACAAGACGAATGTCCACTACAACAAATTGAAAGAGAACGGGAAAGTAATTCCCCCTTGCCAATACCTAGTACTTCAAAACGTGTAGATAATGATGAGTACGACTTCAGTTGTCTGCAACCTTCTGATTATAAAGAGTTAGTATAATTTTATAAATATTAGCTTCTATTAAGTTATTTTTTTGCACAGAATTGAAATGGAAGAATTACAAATAGAATTTGAACCGGCTGCAAGAAGTAGATTACAAGGTAACAGAGTGGTAGATATACATCATGTACTATCCCGTTATCTGAATTTATATAAAAAACATTCAAAATTATGTACATCGGGTCAATTAGAAATTGTAGAAGAAAAACGATCGGGACTGGAGAGCACAGTTCATTTTACATGCAATCTTTGTACACGTACATATTATCTCACCACATTTCCGGAAGACACAGCTATTAATTAACAGTTGGTATGGGGTACACTTCTGGATAGTTCTGGATAGTTGGCTGGAGGGTAGCATAGCTACAGACACTTAGGCCTCAAAATGGGCCCATTGTGAAACCTCCCTTTAAAGGCTGCTCACTCGTTCCACCAGTCAATTTTGCGTGCAAGCCGCAAAACCCTGGCGGGTGAGGAGCTGCCAATGATGACCATACTAGGCCAGCACTCCCCTAGTATTTGATGCCTGGTGATTACTAGAGCTGGGCAGAGGCATATTACATGCTCTGCTGTTTCTAGTTCTTCATTGCACCCTCTACATAACGGGCTGTTCACCAGACCCATCGTGTGTAGGTGTTTGTTTAGCCGACAGTGGCCGGTTAGGATGTTAGTGAATAATTTCAGATTGGTTCTAGATAAGTTAAGGCGGGCCGTGGCTGCAATTTTACAAGGTTGCCTAATTGCAACCTTTGATTATTTGCAGCCCGGCGTTTCTCGCCATCTTACCTTGTGTAGAGCATGTGTCCTATGCTCTATTATTTTTTTCAGAGTATCTGCAGAAAGTATTTCATCCTCTTGGGTTGTTAGAGGATGTGAGGATCCCTTTCTGGCAAGTTCGTCTGCTATTTCGTTCCCCTTGATGCCACTATGTCCTTTTATCCAGCAGAGTTCTAGTTTGTTATATTTAGCTAGCTCCTCCAGGCTGTGTAGACATGAATATAACTCTTTCGACACAAATGTGTTGGCATTTAGTGCATTTAGAGCTGCTTTGCTGTCGGTGAGTATTTGGATATGTTTATCCTTAGTATTCCGTTCAGCTAAAATTTGAACACATTTTAGTATTCCTGTTAATTCCGCTTGGAAGACTGTCGTGAGTCTTCCAAGTGGTGCACTTATCTTGAGATCGAGTTCTGGTGAGAAAATTCCATAGCCAGCTCTCGTCTTAGTTTTGGATCCATCAGTATACATGGTTATGTTGGCGCCTTGTGGGATACCATCCATTGTAATGATGGTCTGAAAGTGTTTGACAAAACTGTATTTGGGTAGAATTCTGTCGCACTTACCTTCTATGAAGGGGTCTAGTTTGATAGCTTCACTCAGTATGCTCCTATGTCCAATTATTCTACCTTTATCATGCCACAGGTTGAGTGAAGATAGCCTTAATGCTGTTTTTACTGCAGTCTCCCTTATTAGAAGGTCGAGTGGTTGTAGACATAACAGTGCTTCAAGAGCTGCTGTGGGAGTTGTTCTCATAGCGCCGGTGATGGCAAGACATCAGCTGGATGTGTGATAGCTTTGAGATTGTTGTAACTTGTTTGGTTTTCGACCACCAGACTATTGCACCATATGCGATAGTTGGTCTTATGATCGCGGTATATATCCATTGGGTGATCTTGGGAGACAGGCCCCATGTTTTACCAACCGCCCTGCGGCATTGCCAGAATGAGATGCAAGCTTTTTGCAGCTTGGATGTTATATGCTCATTCCAGTTCAGTTTTGTATCCATGATTAATCCTAGATATTTTACTTTATCTGTGAGAGTCAGAGGGACCTTAAAAAGAGTTGGCATGTTCATGAGCTCGAGTTTCCTCTTCCTCGTAAACAATATCAGCTCTGTCTTTTGTGGGTTAACTGTTAGCGAATGGCTATCGCACCAGTTCTCAACAATCTGTAGGGCACTCTGCATGAGATTACAGAGTACACCTTCAAAACTGCCATTTATCATGATCACTATGTCGTCGGTATAGCCAACGGCATAGTATCCTGAGTTGTTTAATTCCAGGAGGAGACTATCAACTACAAGGTCCCATAAAAGGGGTGAGAGGACTCCACCTTGAGGACAGCCTCTTCCTGCAACTTTTTTTGATGTTACGTCATGTAGTGTTACTTGGATTGTTCTTAGACCAAGCATATTTTTTATCCAGCCCCTAATAGTGGGGTGAATCCCGTGAGATGTTAGAGCATTATCAGTACTCTTAAATGTTGTTTTGTCAAAAGCACCTTCAATATCAATGAAGGTGGCAAGCAACGAACTTTTATGCTCTAGTGTCTCCTCTATCTTTGAGGTCACCAGATGTAGGGCTGATTCCGTTGAGCGTCCTGGTTGGTAGGCATGCTGTTTCGGATGTATGGGGTACGTTCTCAGCGGCCCGTCCCTGATTTCACGATCCTTTACAGCGTCTTCAATAGAAATGAGGTTAGGCTGATGGGCCTGAATGACTTAGCAAGTGTGTAATCTACTTTGCCTAGTTTGGGTATAAAGGTCACTTTGACCTCTCTCCATGTAATGGGTATGTACCTAAAAGCAATGCAACCTTTAAATATGTACACCAATGTGTTTATAATGTAGGTTAACCCCCATTGTAGTAGTGCTGGGAATATTCCATCTAGTCCTGGGGACTTAAAAGATGAAAAGCTTGATATTGCCCATTCTATTTTAGTTATACTTATCATTTGGTCAGCTTGCAGCCAATCTTCCTCATCAAGTAGATGAGGATCAGTTGCCAAGTTGAGACCTCCAGGTTGATTGCCAGGAAAGTGGGTGTCTAGGAGTACCTCGATAGTTTGGGAGGGTGTTACCGTGAAGGTGCCATCCTCCCGTTTTAGCGAGTTAAGTTGTTGTACAGGGTCTTTTGAGATTACTTTCTTCAGACGAGCAGCTGCTGCAAAGGCATTGAATCCACATACAATGCCATTGCAGTAGGCTCTCCATGTATTTCCTTGTCGCTTCCTGACTTCACTTTTGAATTGTCTACGGGCTTCCCTAAAAGCTTCCCATAGGACAATATCATTTCTATTTTTGGAATTGTTGAAAGTTTTCCTGGCCTTAGATCGGAGACAGTTGATCTCTGCACTCCACTAAGGAGGTGCAGAGGCTCTCAAGCCCGCCTTTCTTATGGGACAAGAGTCCTCATATGATGAAATCAGTGATTTTTGGAGGTGTTTCACACAGGCCTCCAAGTCGTCCACTGATTCTGGAATTTTGTCTACAGCTTGATACTCCATCCTATCCGATAGGTATCTGCAAAATAGTTGTTTATTAGTTTTTTGTGGATTTCTGTAGGACGGTAGTTCACGTGGTAAAAAAACTAGTTCGTAGCGTATCAGTCGGTGATCAGACATGGATACCTGACTTGATACGTGCCAGTTTTTTATTTTGCTTGAGATATTGCCCAGTGTCAGACTGATATCTATCTGCTCGGCTCGTTTTTGTGTTACTAACGTTGGTTCGCACCCTCTGTTTAATATCTCTATTTCTGTACTGGTTAAGTACTCAATTAGAGCCTTTCCTCTGCTGTTGATGTTGCTGCTGCCCCACACCACATGGTGAGCATTGGCATCACATTCGATGATGAGGTCAATCTTTAGTTTTGCACAGTGTTCCACCAAGTTTGCCAGTTCTGGGCTGGGAGGTGGTTGAGCTGCGTCGTACGGTAGATACGCAGAGGCTACATAGATCTCTGCGTCATCGTCTGTTTTCAGTCTGACAACTGTGAGGTCTGCAGAGCTGAATTGGTGTAGGAGTGTACCTGTAACTTTAGAAGATGTTAAGATGCATGTCCTAGGTTTGTTTCCAGCAGTGCTGTAAAGCAGGTTGCTGTTATTGTTGCCGAGTCCGCATACCCTGTTTTTAACAATCCAGGGTTCTTGGATCAGTGCTACGCTATATTGCATATTCTGTAGATGACAACTTAAATTAGCAGTTGCCACCTGCTGCAAATTTATTTGGGTGATTTGTAAAACCAGGCCCATTTTATTCTGTTGGCAATGGAGGAGATGGATCTGTATCCGGGTTAGCATTGCCTGTCTCAGCTGTCGCTTCAACAGAGTCTGCCAGCCCAGAGATTTCCTCTCCGCCATGGGTTTTTACCTTGAGGGTGGCAAATCTATAATAGATTTTGCCGTCCCTCTTTTTTATTTCTGCGATGTCACTTGAGGGTACACCGAAGACGAGCAGAACGCCATCTTCTTTGGTCTCCCTATGGAATTCGCACCAATTTTTGACAGACAGTGTTGTGTTCTGTGCTGCCAGAAGTTGTAGTATGCCCTGGGGGCTCGGCTAACGACTACAAGTTTTGCACCTTCCCATAGGGCAGGTGCAGCCTTTATATGGTTTGTCAGCCAGTCCAAAGAGTCCTGATTCCCACATGTGATTCGCAGAATCTCTCCTGCATGTTGCCACTTTTCAAAAGTGGGGGTGAATATTGATGAGCTGGTGATTGTTTTATCCAGCTCCTCAGTTAGCCAACCCTCCACTTTGGTGGCTTGTTCACTCGTCGTTTTCCCCAAAAGGTGAAGCGAGTCAATTATAGCTACTCTGAGGTGGCTATTCACCACCGCTACGTAGCTAATCTTTAAATTGGTTGGCTGGTCGTACCTTCTCTTGGGATTGCTCCCTGGAGAAGGTGCCGATCCATCCGACCTCATCCGTTTTTTTGGGTGGGTTATTGACAGGTGGCTTCACCGGGGAAGCGCTGGTCCTGACTGTACCCTCCCTTAGTTTTGGCTCCGCTCGACGGGCTCTTCGTCTTCGACGGGCTTCTGAGCCACTTATTCTGTGGCGTTTGGGCCGCACAAAGTCATTCGCCGCTTGAGGGTTGACGTTGTCGTCAGCCCTCAGCATTGGGGACGTGTGTGCTACCTGCGAGAGGGTGTCCTGAGAGGACGGTCCCTCTGTTATAGCAGTGCCAGTGGCCTCACTCATGTCCTACACGTGGGTACATAAAGTGAGGTTATGTTGTAGTGAATAAACGCTAGGGTGCTCAAGTACTTACCCAGGGGTAGCACGAGCAGCGACTAAAACACTTTAGCACTCTCGGTTTTTTAAATTTACGTATTTACGTTAAATTTAGTTAACAATTTGGGAGCGACACTTATAACGTCTTGTACGTTGGGTTGCCAACCCTATTCCAATGGGGTACACTTGCGACAGGTAGTACATGCCCATACAGAAGAATTATTAAGTGTCATGGACATTCCTCCACCTTCTGCAAATTTATTTTATAAATATGAAACGAACTTAGGAAAGACTTGGCATTCTTCTTTGCGGGAAAATGTATCAGACGCTGGTAAAGAAGAAAAGGATATAGCAATTTCAAAAGGAAATGTTGATGATGATGGAGTTCCATTCATTACAGTATATCTGGATAGGGGTTGGTCTATACGTTCCTATGGACATAACTATAACGCGAATGCTGGAGTAGTAAGGTCACCATTACTTTATATATTCTCATATAAATAATATAATATACTTTTAGGCTGCAATAATAGGAAAAGCTACATCCAAGGTGCTTTATATCGGCGTTCGCAATAAATATTGCACAATTTGCGCAAGAGCAGAAAATTTAAGTATAACAGCGAAAGAGCATCAATGTTTCAAAAATTGGACCGCATCATCTTCAGCAATGGAGGCCGATATTATTGTTCAAGGTTTCAATGAAAGTCAAGAGATTCATGGAGTAAAATTTAAAACATTTATTGCTGATGGAGATTCCTCCGTTTATGCAAAAATACAAACACATATATCATATGGAAGTGAGGTGAGTAATTAAAATTTATTAAATAAAAGTACAAGAATAATATAGTTTCTACTACACTATTACTTAATTAATCTTGTCTCTACCAAGCCAAGGTACCAAGTGAGTGTCGATGTGGCGTACAAAGTTTTTTTCTTGTCAATTTAGTATGTTTTAAAATAAATAATATATTATATAAAACATATAATAAAGAATGTGTTGTAGGTATCAAAAATTGAATGCGTGAATCATGTAATGAAAAATTTTAGCAAACAATTATTCATGATAAAGAGCGATACAAAGAATATTTCCCTAACAGCAAGAAAATTATTAACACGATCAATAATAAAAAAGTTAGTAGACACAGCACAATATGGTATTTACCAGAATAGTCATGGACAGCCAAGAAATTTAGAAATAGATCTTCTAAATAGTGTTGATCATGTTTTTGAAAACCATAAGGATTGCAAGGATCATTATTGTGATAAATGTGGCGACGACACAAACAATAAAATGTCTCTGGTGAGATCGTCCGGACTTTACGCTTATATATTTGGTAAGAAAGACATTGGTTATTGAGATTATTTATAAGAAATAAACCCTATTTTTTATCATAACTTTAGGAGCCTTATAAAATGTAATTAAAGAAAAGATATGCTCATGGACAACGAAACAAACAATAGAGCAGAGACTTATATGAGCATCTTATGTAGATTCAATATGGGCAAAAGACTGAATTTAATTGGACGTGGATCTTTTGAACGACGAGCATATTTAGCTGCATTGCGATACAATGGAGGAGTTGGATGGCATGCGTCTTCATTCAAAAAAGCCATGGATTCAAGTCCTGGTGTTCATTTAAAAAAATATATATCCCGAAAACAACAAAGTACTGCATCGAGAAAATTGAGGCTACAATCAGATTCCCTAAAGATCAGCAAGAATAAAAAAAAAACGAATGATTAAAAAAACCCTAAAAAAATACAGATTATGGACCTTTTGCTGCAGAGCCCGTATTGGACTAAGTCAACTTCGAACAACAATGTAATCGAAAACTAGATTCTATGAAGGTAACGTCGAGTACATTTTAAATGAGTATTTACTCTTTTGAAGCATATATATATATATCCATATATAATTTAATTATAGGTTTCGAAAAATGAAATAATTCAAATAGCAGAAAATACGGTTGGCCAATTTAGCAATAATGTTTACAAGTCTCAAAGATAACACAGGCTAACAGCATCCTTATTTGGATCTATCTGCAAAAAAAGAGATAAAACTCCGTGCCACAGTTTTGTAAAACAAATATTATACCCATCACTAGTGTCTACCAACGCATTAGAGTGTGGGAAAATTAACGAATCTGTGGCAAGGACTATTTTCGCAAAGAAATTCAATTTAATAGTTGAGGATGCTGGTTTATTCATTCATCCAGAATATACTTTCTTAGCCGCATCACCTGATGGTAAGCTCCTTTAAAAATATACAATAACATATTGTTTCAAACTATTTAAAATAGCACTGATTATTACAAATATAATTTAACTATATGTACGTTATAATAGGTTTAATAGGACATGAAGAATTGGTGGAAATTAAATGACTATACAAATATTCGGACAAAATAACTAACACTGACGCACTAAAAGATTTTTTGGGCCCAACTGACTATCTTCAATGTACTAATGGAGTAATTTCTCCTAAAAAAACAGCATAATTATTATTATCAGGTTTGTAAATATACATAAAACATTTCATTTAATTGATTGATTTTGATGTTCATTTATAGGTTCAAGGACAACTAGAATGTACCGGTCGTGAGTGGTGCTATTTTGTTGTCTACATTAACAAAGAAGTAGACATTTTTGTAGAAAAAATAAGAAGAGATCACGACTTTTGGGATACCCACATGCGTGATAAAATTATAAAATTTTACCGCTATTGCGTATTACCTGAAATAATTTTAAAAAGAGTGTCACTTAATTTAAAATGCACTGACAAATACTTCTTGGAAGACAAGAAATCAGAAGATAATTTACAGAAAATATAATATTATATAAGCACTTTTATTTTTACATTCATTTTACTCAATTATTATTGAATCATCATCATATATCGTGGATTCGTTGAATTTATTCCATATTTTAGCTTTGGCCTATATATCAATTATTATTTTTTAATTTTGTAACAACACCACATGACCCGTAACCAAACATATTAAACGTATTTTTTTAATAAAGAAATCTTGCTTGTCTCAATTTTAATATTGAATTATTTATTTCATAAAATAAAACAAAATGAATCAACTACTATTTCCGATTCTTGTGCGAACACACGAATTACATCTCTATTATATTTGAAAGCCGCAGTTAAATAAGCCCCACCCCGACAACGTGTCCCGGCCGTAGCAGGCCGAGCATATCACCGCGCGCGAAATGATAAGTGGGGATTTTGCGATATTTAAATCGCACAGTTTGAAAAAACTATTGTTTTTATTAAAATATTTTCTTTATAAAAATTGGCCAGCCAGTTGAACATTGGGATAGTTTATTAGTATTCATGTTATCCAATAAATTAGATCTTTCAACACGAAAAGAATGGGAATCATCTCAAAGTAGTCAGAGTCAGTTACCCACACTTGATGGTTTGCTGCAGTTTCTAAAGTCAAGAGCCGGGAGTCAGTATCTCAAGCAAAGGGTGAAGTCATAAAACCACCTTAATCATCTGCATTAAATAATAAGTATCAAAAAACAACAAAAACAGCTAGTTTTGTAGCAAGTAGAGTGCAGACGTCCTGTCCACTCTGCAATGCTAATCATAACATATATAGATGCACACAATTTATACAATTACAGCCTCAAGCAAGATTAGCAGAAGTGAAGAGACTAAGACTATGTATAAATTGCTTTCGGGATGGTCATTTTGTCAGGGATTGTAGATCGAGTTATTGCTGCAAGCACTGTCAGAAAAAACACAATACATTGTTACACTTAGGATCAGACACATTACATTCAGCTAGTAATACTATTTCAAATGTTGCTGCAATTAATTCAAGAATCTCAGAAGTTTTTCTTTCCACTGCACGTGTACAGGTATATGACAAATTTAACAAGTTGCATGATTGTAGGGTTTTGTTAGATAATGGGTTACAATCCATCTATATTACTGAACGTTTGTGTAAAAGGTTAATGTTGCCTACCAAATCAACCAATATGCAAGTAATCGGAGTAGGTCAAAATAGCACAAATGTTTAATCTTCAGTTGTTATCAAGGTTTATTCAAACAATAACAATCATACTATGCAGGTATCTTGCCTAGTATTGCCACAGATTACTGAAAAACTACCATGCACTTTAGTAAATATTTCAAAATTCCACATACCAAACAGTATTCAATTAGCTGATAACATAACAAGCCTGCAGATATTGACATGTTACTTGGTGCGAATTGGTTCTACAAACTTTTATGTAGGGGCCAAATCAACTTAGGGAACCAAGGTCCAATCTTGCAGGAAACTAAATTAGGATGGGTAGTCTCAGGTGAAATAGAACATAGTCCAACAACATTGCATAAAACAAGAGCACTTTGTAGCACACAGTCATTTAACAACATAAATGATAATATTTCAAAATTTTGGGAAATAGAAGAAATTAGCGTAGCAAAACATTACACCTCATATGAACTGGAATGTGAAAACCATTTTATTAGCAATACAGTTAGATCACAATCAGGACACTTTATTGTTAGAATACCTTTAAAAGCAAATATAGATTTAGGTGACTCACGAACAGCAGCACTTAGACGTTTTTATAACATGGAGCAAAAGTTAGTCAAAAATCCATCATTGCAACATCAATATTCAGAGTTCATTAGAGAATACATAGAGTTAGGACACATGTCAAAAATAGAGAATGAATTGGAAAATTGTAACACATATTATTTACCTCACCATCCTGTTATAAAGGAGAGCAGTGAAACAACAAAGTTGAGAGTAGTTTTTGATGCATCGTGTAAAACTAATTTAAATAAATCATTGAATGAAATACAATTAGTAGGGCCAACAATACAAAATGAGTTACTTTCCATCATACTAAGATTTCGTAAATATCCCATAGTCATAACAGCAGATGTGGAGAAAATGTACAGGCAGATTCTCATTGCAGAAGACCAAAGAGATTTACAAAGAATCTTTTGGCGAGATAGTTCAAGTGAACCATTGTGTGTGTACAGATTAAATACTGTAACGTATGGGACGGCATCAGCGCCATTCCTCGCTATTCGTTGTTTGCTACAGTTGGCTAATGACAATAAATCAGTATATCCAGAAGCTAGTAAAATCATTGAAAACGACTTCTATGTGGACGACATGTTAACAGGTGGTAATACAGTAGAGGATGTGTTGAAGGTGTTTCATGAAGTCAGTTCAATACTACAGCAAGCACATTTTAAGTTGAGAAAGTGGTCATCCAATAACAATCAAGTAATAAAATCAATTGCAGCAGAAGAAGGCGAAAGGATAATTCAAGTAGGGAAAAATAACGAAATTAAAACGTGTCATGGAATCCAGAACAAGATAGCTTGCAATACAGCGCAGAAGTAGCATCCAATGCTGATGCTCAGACAAAGCGAACGATCCTATCTGCAATTGCTCAGATATATGACCCATTAGGTTTGTTGGGCCCAATAATCATTAAGGCTAAAATTATCATGCAAGGAGGGATTAGGATGGGATGACTGTGTCAAGGTGAAGATACATACAAATTGGTCTAGTTTGAAGTCAGAGTTGTCAGTAATAAACGCACTACATATTCCTCGCTTTATTTTATGCAAACATGCAATCAACATTCAATTTCATGGGTTTTGTGATGCCTCCGAAGCAGCCTATGGGGCTTGCATTTATATACGATCTGGTACTGTTGAATCACATTTAATATGTGCCAAATCGCGAGTAGCACCATTGAAATCCATTTCGCTTCCAAAGTTAGAGCTCTGCGGAGCAGTGCTATTAGCAAATTTAATGATACACGTGCAAGAGGCAATGCAGATTGAAATAGATAGTTGCACATATTGGTGTGATTCCACAATAGTGTTGCATTGGCTCAACGCATCACCACAAACATGGAAAACCTTTGTGGCAAATAGAGTATCACAAATACAAAGTATGACAAGTATTGACAATTGGCGACATGTTGGCTCTGCAGACAATCCTGCAGATCTAATCTCTCGTGGAGTAAACCCAAATCAATTATCAGATCTTGAAATTTGGTGGCAAGGACCTGCGTGGCTAAAGGACAATCAGTCGAAGTGGCCAAAATCAGTTCACTTGCAGGCTAAAATAGATATATTACCAGAAACAAGGCCACTACCTACAGTTGGATCGATAGCGATCACCCACGTCAAATTTATTCAAAATTGTTCATGCATTCTTAGGGCAATACCCGCCACCCTTTGAAACTTTCAGGAGCATTAACGTTATCAGAAAACACAAGTTCATTACAAAAAATAGTCAAATTAGCTCAGCACGAAGTATTTCCTAGTGAAATTAAGGTCCTGTCAAAGGGCAAACCAGTAGACAAGAAAAGTAGGCTACTCAAGTTGGCCCCATTTTTAGACTGCAACAGCATGTTAAGAGTGGGTGGACGCATACAAAAATCCAACAATCATTTCGAGAAAAAACATTCACCTTTATTATCAGCAAAACACCACTTAACAAAATTAATATTAAAATATGAGCATGAGCGTTTACTGCATTGTGGACCTCAAACACTACTTGCATCAATTAGGGACAATTACTGGCCGATATCAGGTCGTACATTAGCTCGCCAAATCGTTCATAGCTGCATTACTTGTTTTCGTGCAAAATCTGTGTTCAGCCAACAATAGATGGGAAACTTGCCTACAGATAGGGTAACACCTAATGTTCCATTTTTGACCGCAGGTGTAGATTTTGCAGGCCCATTTCATCTTCGCAATAAACGCGGTCGCGGTAGCAAGATTGGGAAGGCGTATATTGCGTTGTTTGTATGCTTCAGCACCAAGGCAATTCATTTAGAACTAGTTGGTGATCTCACTGGGGAGTGTTTTCTAGCTGCATTAAGACGCTTCGCCTCTCGAAGAGGTCGACCAAACAACATTTATTCAGATAACGGTAGCAATTTCGTAAGGGCAAATAGAGAATTAACTGAATTAGACAAATTTTGCAAATCAGTCAAAAATTAAATTGTATAGTAATGATCAAGGTATTCAATGGAATTTCATAACACCTAGAGCTCCTCATTTCGGGGGAATCTGGGAAGCAGGAGTAAAGTCCATGAAAACACATTTGCACCGAAT
>OZ012667.1:27456267-27463767 GCA_963942505.1 Lordithon lunulatus
ACCGGCTAGCTTCTTCGCGATCTCGTTGTGACGACCTATCCTCTCCCAGTGAACCGTGGGACAGGACTGCAGGACGTGGTTGATTGATTCAACTGTTCCGTCCTTACAGCCTCTGCACCCCCACAGCTCCACGGGGTTGGATGGGATTGACATTGTGGGTAGGTTATTGGATCGGAGCTGCACCGCGCGTACAAAGTCTCGCCCCGTCCATCCCGATGGCTTCGTTTGAAGCCACGATCTGCTGCTTCGGTCCTCGCTCGCGACCTCTAAACCGCGACTGGAAGGGCGGGTGGCAATCGCCTGTCTCCACTTCTGCTGTGGTGGTATGTCCCCGGTCATGGCCCGAATCCTGTCACACAATGCTCTGAACTCGAGGCTCGCGAACATTGCATTAAGGATCGGGTCATCAAGCAACGTGGCCTGCAACAGACGCTTATAGAACAAGTGCGGTATCTTACCTCTCAACTCCTCGAGCCCAAGCCCACCATCCCGGATTCGGGCATACAAGTACTGGTCGGACGTGTGCAGATGTAGGTGAAAAATACGCTTGACCGCCCTCTTAATGAGGTGGTCAGCCTCCCGCAACGTCCTACCCGTGACCTTACCCGTCTGTAAACAATAGGTGAGCTTTGGCAGGACAAAGTCCCGTATCAACGCAAATCGCTGGTCGGGCTTGAGGGGCGCGCGGCAGATGTTGTTAAGCCAGGCCGGCAGGTTGACGAGTGAGGGACGCATAATACCAGCAGCGTCAAAGTGGTGGCCGAGATACTTAAAGCTGTTCATGGCATTGACTGTCAAAAGTTTGACCCCCGAGATTGAAAAGCCAGACTGTGTGCGGAAAACAGTTTTGTGTCTGAACGACGCGGCGCTCAGACACACTGACTTAGTTGGGTTTATAGCCATACCACGAGCAGCAAAAAATCTCTCGGTCCACCTCAACGCGACCGGCACGTCAACGTCCCTATCCTGCATGATGATAATATCATCCGCAAAGGCCATGGCCGCGCAACGGGAATTGGGCGCTATAGTGCCCCCCGTTTGCTGCCCATCAAGCCCGTCCAGCAACTCGTCGATAATCAGGTTGAATAGAATGGGACTTAGTGGATCGCCCTGCTTAACCCCCCTATTGATACGTATGGGCTCGGTACACGCGTGCCCCACCTTGATCGCGGTGGTGGAGCCGACCAGTGACTTCATAAGGAAGTCCTGCATGCCGTCGTCGATGGAATGGCGGACAAGGGCCCGATTTATCGAGTGGTGCGACACGGTGTCGAAAGCCTTCCTAACATCGAGAGCGACAATATTCAGCGACTGACCCTTGCGCGTACGCGACCGGATGTAGTGGTCAAGGATCAGTGCATTGCAGAGGGTACCATCGGTACCCTTCACAAAGCCGCGTTGGTTCGCGTTCATGGCGACCGCCTCGGAAATGCGGCACGCCAAAACGCGGTGCATGATGCGCTGAAGGGCCGACCCGATGGTAATTGGCCTCCAGTTTGTCGCTCTCTTTCTGTCGCCATCCTTCGGAACCAAAGTGGTCCGAAGGGACTTCCAGCTAGTCGGAAGTATACGCCGGTAGAGTACGGCGTTTAGGAGGACTTCCAACACCACCACACTCATTCTCTTCACGTCCGCTACTTTGACCCCGTCACACCCGGGGGCCGAGACTTTCCAGACGGTTCTGGCGCGAACGATTTCTTCCGCAGAGATGGGGTAGTACGTACGCGACGAGACTTTTCGACGCGGCACGGGATGTGGATCGGCAGGAGAGTGGTTCTCAAGGATCCCGCGGTAGAGCTCGTCAACCTCACCAACGTCCGGAATCACTTCCTCCTCTAGGAGGGGCTTCCCCGATAAGATCCTTTCAGCAAGGGCGCTGCGGTTCTTGGTGTACAGATCTTGCGCCTTCTTAAAGGCAGCTGCCTTGCGCGCCTTGCTGGATCGGGGGCCGTTTACCCCAGCTACATGCACCGGCACATTAGTGCGTTCACTGGGGGCGCGCTTCGGTTTCCCGAAGCGCTCAGTGACCCAGACGTCAATGAAATCGGCGAACCCTACGTCTGGAAGTGAAAGGGTCGCCTCAACTAAATCGCGAAGGTTCGCGTCGCCGGACCACTTTGCTAACGCAGCTAAGTGGTATCGGAAGGCACCGGTGCCTGATACACCCCACGTGACGCCGCCACCGGGCGGGCATTCGGGAGGTGAGCGCGGCGTAGGAATGGGCCTCCTGTCACAGGTCCGCTTGCTCTCTGGCTTAGGCGCCTGAGGGGAGGAGGACGGCCTCCGTTTCTTCCCGGCGTTTTCGGGTTCCATGATCGTGTTTGGAACGCGAGGGGTCAGCCTGCTAATGGGCGAACCCATAGTGACCCGCTCGGACGTTGAGCGGGCCTTCGCGGCGGGCTGGCCGGCCGGGGACGAAGAGGGTCTCCTCTTGTTCTGAGCGCAAGCAGCGGCGGCGGGGGAGGGGGAAACGGAAAGGGAGGGTAGTGCGCTCGGGGCGCGTTCGGCGCTGGAAACCGCGGGCCGAGAAGCGGCTGTTGATCGCGCGGACGTTTTGCTCGGCGCCGAAGAGGCTGATGTAGGTAGCCTCTTCATTAGGAGGCCAGGTGCGAAGGCGAGGGCCCTCGGCGGGTCTGCCGCGGTGTTATCGGCAGGTTTTGTTGAAGGAGAAGGTTCTGCGTCAGGGCCTGCCTTCTTCATACCGAAGATTGACTTGGCGGTGGCCCTGACCTTCTCCTTCGCGGCCCGAAGATATGCGGTATATTCGGGCTTGTCCCGGCGATGGCGCAGCTGGTCTTTGGATAGGCCAGTTGCTGTAGCCATTTCGTTTAGGAAAGCCCCGCGCTGCTTACTATTTGCCTCGATGTGTGCCATCTTGGCTAGTAAGTCTGACTCAGCGCGGGGCATGTCGGCCTCCAGTTCGGCCATGTACTGCTCCTTGTGCGCCTTCCTTTCGTGAAGACGCACAGCAGGAAAAGATGAAAATTTTTGGGAGCAGTACTTGCAACCCGTTCGCTGCGACCCGCAGGTTTTTTGGTGCTTGGCGAGCCCCGAGCGGGTTTGGTAGCCCCTACCGCACTGCTCGCACGCCACTATATGCAGCTTGGGGGCAGCGCCTGATGGAGGTTCAGCCCTTCCCTCCTCCATGTTGCTCTTGGAGCTGGGACACCCGGGGGCGGGGATACTTTTCCCCGACCCTATGCTAGTGGTTCGGACCTTGGGTGCCCCTTTATTCATACCGGAGTTATCCGGTTCGGCAGCCGATGGCACACTGCCTATTTAAACCCCTCAAGGAGAGCCGGAGGGGCCTAAATGCTGGGATTTGATAACGCGGGGTAGGACGACACCTAAATGCCGTACCCGCTCCTACCTCCACCAACTTTCGCCCGCGTCTTTGGTTAATCCCGACTATATTGAGTATAGCCGGGTCCAGGTGTGCCACGAGGAGGCAGACGATCGGACTTAGAGTTCAGTGTGGAACAAACACAGGGATGTCACTTTTATACACAGTGTTCACTCTGAGCTTGGTTGTGCAACCAACACTTGATACTCTCCACACACCCGAGTCAAGAGAGTCATAGTTACTCCCGCCGTTTACCCGCGCTTGCTTGAATTTCTTCACGTTGACATTCAGAGCACTGGGCAGAAATCACATTGCGTCAACACCCGCTGGGGCCATCGCAATGCTTTGTTTTAATTAGACAGTCGGATTCCCCCAGTCCGTGCCAGTTCTGAGCTGACCGTTGAATGGCGGCCGAAGAGGACACCAGCGCCGCGGGCCGCCCGCGAAGGCGACCCGCTAAGCGGACTGGGCCTCGCAGCAAGGAAGTTCCGCGGGAGGCCAAGGCACGGGACCGAGCTCGGGTCGTCGGGGCGCGCGCGAACGCGCCCCGCATCACCTCGCCCAGGCCCGGCTCGTCAGCCGTGACCCACTTCCCGACCAAGCCCGACACGCCCCGATCCTCAGAGCCAATCCTTATCCCGAAGTTACGGATCCAATTTGCCGACTTCCCTTACCTACATTATTCTATCGACTAGAGGCTCTTCACCTTGGAGACCTGCTGCGGATATGGGTACGAACCGGCAGGACACCTCCACGTGGCCCTCTCCTGAATTTTCAAGGTCCGAGGGGAAGATCCGGACACCGCCGCAACTGCGGTGCTCTTCGCGTTCCAAACCATATCTCCCTGCTAGAGGATTCCATGGAACTCGAACGCTCATGCAGAAAAGAAAACTCTTCCCGGATCTCCCGACGGCGTCTCCAGGTCCTTTTGGGTTGCCCCGACGAACTCTCTTGCGAGGGCCCGACTTATTAACGGTTCCGCTGCCGGGTTCCGGAATAGGAACCGGATTCCCTTTCGCCCGACGGGTGCGTAATGTACGTCACAGACTTACATCCGTTCAACGATACACCAACATCGACATCGGCATTAGCCTAGGGCTTAGGATCGACTGACTCGTGTGCAACGGCTGTTCACACGAAACCCTTCTCCACGTCAGTCCTCCAGGGCCTCGCTGGAGTATTTGCTACTACCACCAAGATCTGCACCGACGGCGGCTCCAGACGGCCCCACGGCCAGTCCTTCTGCGCGCACCGCCGCGACCCTCCTACTCGTCAGGGCTTCATGGCCGGCACACGCGCCGAGGCGCGCGGCCGGCCGCACATGCCGCTGACGGCCGAGTATAAGCACGACGCTTCAGCGCCATCCATTTTCAGGGCTAGTAACTTCGGCAGGTGAGTTGTTACACACTCCTTGGCGGATTCCGACTTCCATGGCCACCGACCTGCTGTCTTAAGTTACCAACGCCTTTCATGGTATCCCATAAGCGTCGATTTAGGCGCTTTAACTCGGCGTTTGGTTCATCCCACAGCGCCAGTTCTGCTTACCAAAAGTGGCCCACTTGGCACTCTGATCCAAAATCTCGCGGCTTCACGCAATTGCATATTCAAGCAAGCCGGAGATCTCACCCATTTAAAGTTTGAGAATAGGTTGAGGCCGTTTCGACCCCAATGCCTCTAATCATTCGCTTTACCGGATGAGACTCGCACACGGCGAGCGCCAGCTATCCTGAGGGAAACTTCGGAGGGAACCAGCTACTAGATGGTTCGATTAGTCTTTCGCCCCTATACCCAGTTCCGACGATCGATTTGCACGTCAGAATCGCTACGGACCTCCATCAGGGTTTCCCCTGACTTCGTCCTGACCAGGCATAGTTCACCATCTTTCGGGTCCCAGCGTGTACGCTCTGGGTGCGCCTCTTCTCGCAATGAGAACGAGACGCCCCGGGAGTGCGTGGCCGGGCGCGAGCGCCCGACCCCTGCTCCCACGGCACGCGAACGAGCGCGTGCCTTCACTTTCATTTCGCCTTTAGGTTTCGCATAAGTCCCAATGACTCGCGCACATGCTAGACTCCTTGGTCCGTGTTTCAAGACGGGTCCTGAAAGTACCCAAAGCTATAGCGTCGCCGACCGGCGTGTAATCGGAGTCTGTCCGAGGTCACCGCCGCCAGCGGGCGGGCGGGCCCGGAGTCGGCACTAGGTCCGACCGCCAGGTTACCGTCCGCGCCAGCGACGGGCCGGACGCGAACTAGGTCGCGGCCCCGCGCCATCGTGTTATACCGTCGAGCGTGCCGGCTGGGAA
Source organism: Lordithon lunulatus (assembly GCA_963942505.1). Lineage (NCBI taxonomy): Eukaryota > Metazoa > Arthropoda > Insecta > Coleoptera > Staphylinidae > Lordithon > Lordithon lunulatus. The sequence goes on from OZ012667.1 coordinate 27,461,910, forward strand.
CACCCCGGGTCCGGAGGGGGGCGGCGCAAACCGCACCCCACACGGGCTCCACCGGGGGCCTCAGGCCGGCGCCCAACGGGTCGCGACGTCCTACTAGGGGAGAAGTGCACGCGTTCGCGACGAGGCGGCCGCCGTGGGAGGCGAGGCACGCCGAAACGTGCCCCGTCGCAGCCCAAGCGGCTCGCTCGCACTGCGAGACACGCTGAATCTCCCCATTCGACCTTTCGGGTTTCTCAGGTTTACCCCTGAACGGTTTCACGTACTATTGAACTCTCTCTTCAAAGTTCTTTTCAACTTTCCCTCACGGTACTTGTTCGCTATCGGTCTCGTGGTCATATTTAGCCTTAGATGGAGTTTACCACCCACTTAGAGCTGCACTCTCAAGCAACCCGACTCTAAGGAGAGATCCTCCCGCTACCGGCGATGGTCGCTACGGGCCTGGCACCCTCTATGGGTAAGTGGCCCCGTTCAAGAAGGACTTGGACGCATCGCACGGTCTCGGGCTGGCGGACCCTCCCAAACACCACATTTCCCGGCGGCCTGCAAGCGGCCGCGGGATTCGGTGCTGGGCTCTTCCCTGTTCGCTCGCCGCTACTAAGGGAATCCTAGTTAGTTTCTTTTCCTCCGCTTAGTAATATGCTTAAATTCAGCGGGTAGTCTCACCTGCTCTGAGGTCTTAAAAAAAGTGTTTCTCTCTCGCTCACGCATGTGTATACGTGAGCGCGAGGAGTGTGGTACCCTGCAGGCGGTCGCATTTTGCACACCGACGACGTCCTCGCCGCACAGTAAAGTGTTGTCTAGGACACGTCATGCCGGGTGTGACACGACCAAGCCTAACGTCACAGCGAGAGACGCGGGCAGCCGGGGACGGGCTTGCGCGCGTGGCGGCCGGGCAGGCGGCTGCGGGTGTGCAGAGAGCACACGCCGCGACCGACCACCCACCCACACGCGCGCGCGCGCCCGAGCCGACGTCATTTAAGGGAACGTTCACTGCCAGCAGCGGGCCGCCCGGAGGCGGCCGCGCGCGCCGGAGATCCGAATCCCCAAGTGTGCCCCGACGCTCGCCGGCAGCAGCAAGCCGCCGCCGACAAACCGGGCAGTCGTAAAGTAAGAAACGACCCTCAGCCAGGAGTGGTCCAGGAACAGTATCCGGGGACCGCAATGTGCGTTCGAAATGTCGATGTTCATGTGTCCTGCAGTTCACAAGTTGACGCGCAATTAGCTGCGTTCTTCATCGACCCACGAGCCAAGTGATCCACCGTTCAGGGTAGTATTTTCAGCTATTATGCGCATTCCGTCGCGGAGACGGCACACGCAGCCGATGTGGTGGCAAGCGTTACACAAAAAAGCGGCGAGTGTAAAAGCCAAGCGAGTTCGCCCGCACACGCGGGCCTCGCAATAGGTTTTCACAATCATCGCTTCCTCTTTTTTTCTGTCCAGACGTTATCGTTTGTCAGTGCGTGCGTGCGCGCCCGCCGCGTGCCCACGCGCAAACCGCCCAGAAGATATGACACTTCGGGCGGTGGGCGCGGCACAGCGGCAGCAGCAGCAGCAACAGCAGACTGCGGGTATCAAGCCGGCGAGTGTTTGCGTGCGGCGAGAACATTTACTGTTCTTGGGTGTGGTGTCACACCCAAGAACGCCGCACCACCATGGCGTTGATATACACCTCGCACCAAACACCAGACTTGGTGTTTGGCGACAAACGCAACTATAGTGTGTTGTGTGTGAGTTGTGTGTGTTTGTTGGGTGCACGGGGCGGCGAGCGTGTGGTCGGCGGGGCCAATGCACAGATTGGAGACCTGGCGCGCCGACCGGCTCAAGCTACTATCTCCCCCGCATTCTCTTCTAAATTTTG
>OZ012667.1:27466267-27476267 GCA_963942505.1 Lordithon lunulatus
GATATCACACAATGTATGTCGGCCGCAGCACTCGGCCACTACACGGGGGCCGCTGCTGCTGCGTCCGTAAAATGGTGCTCGCATACGGGCTTGTTTCTTCTTGAACGGAGTGCCGTTAAACAAGTCCCACGAACTCGCGGAGGAAGGCAAACATGTGTGTGTACGTTTGCAGAGGGATCAGCCGCCTCGCGCCTCACTGTTCTGTCCCGTATCTAGAGGAACGGTGCTGAACAGACGTTGCTAGCGTGGCGCGCGCCCGCCCAGACGGCCGCAGCTCCGAGGGCCTGGCCGGCTGGTTGTACCGAGCGCCCTGAACGCGTTTCGGGCGGGCGATTTGTCGTTGGCTGTTGGTCGTCGCCGGGCAGGTCGACCGGCCCGGTATTCCACCAAAATGCATGCAGCAGCAGCAGCAGATATTCACCTGTGACCAACTGATACTAAATGTTTCGTGCCGCGCCCGACTCTTTCTCCGCGCGTAATGTTCATATCTCGCTCCCGCGTCCGATGCACATCCACCAACAGGTGCATCGAATGGCATGCACAACAACACATCCACCACAAAAAAAAAAAAACAGGAGACAGATTGACGGCGGTTTGTCATCGTCCCCGGACCGGGGGCTAGCCGGCCCGAAGTGATACATTTCGCGCCGCCTGATGCCATCGGCCCGGCGGCTGGCTCTTCGCGTATAATTTTCGCCGACTTTCAATCATCAATCTCATCTTCTCGCTCCCGCGTCCGATGCACATCCACCAACAGGTGCATCGAATGGCATGCACAACAACAACAACACATCCACCACAAAACAGGAGACAGATTGTCGGCGGTTTGTCATCGGCCGATGCACAATAGTAGTAAAACTACTGGAGACAAACCAAAATATAACTAACACTTTCATTCAGCCGTTCGACTCACATTGTCGTCGTCCGGACTTCGTCGAACGCCCCTTTTTTCCTGTACACATCTAGACACATATCACACACACATATCATACAGAGGAAATAATCAGAACACAGGACTCTAGCGCGCCGCGCGCTCTCGCTCCAAGTGCCGTGCCGGCGTGCGTCCGATGCACCTAGCGGCTGGCTTAGAGCGCGCGCGGGCCACGACTACTCGTCGTTCGTCGAAGCCAAGTCCCGTGCCGTCGCCTCCGAACAAAAGTTTGGCAACGGCACGCGGTGTTCCCAGGCGGTCACCCATCCAAGTACTGACCGCGCCCGACGCATTTTGGCTTCGGTGATCGGACGAGAACCATTACATTACATTCAAAACCGTTATGACATTTAACATACGGGAGGTTCTCTTTTTCATCATTTCACCGAAGTTGTCCTGTTCCTGCCTTGCGGCTTACCAGGACTCCAAAGCATGCGTCGGGCTGTCGGTAATTTAGAATAGAATTCTGAATTATGATTGCTAGCGGATTTTACAAGTGTCACATTCCTTCGATATGCTTAGCTCTCTCAGGACATGTGACGGCAAAACAATATTAAAGTTAAAGCAAAGACTAAGGGCCAATGGCCAATTTAGGACCATTGGCTAACTTGCAAGATTGAGTTCATCGGTATGAACATATGTTATTACCGCACATTTATTTTTAATTATAAAGAATATGTTTTTAATAAAAGTACTTGTTCCAAAACGTGGGGCCGCCTGTGTACCGCGCGCGTAGCTAAACTATACGCTACTCCTTCATTCGCTCTCTATCAGACACGCAATCTTTCGTCCATCACGCATTCATGCAACATTTTCTCGGGATTTTCTCACACTCTCATTCGGGTGTGGAGATATGACTGGATTGGTAAGGGGGGTTGGGGAGTTTGGGTCAGCTATGACCTGTTATCCTGCACAACGGTGCAGGATTTCTACCGCGGACACTACTACCATCACCGTGTATACTCTTGCGAGTAGATTGAAAGTTTTTGATAGGGAAGCGGGTGCTTCTCACTATCTGTTCTATTGTTTTCGCGAAGCCTGGTGCTGGCCCAGAGGAGTTCATTACCCAACTGGGTTGAGTAAAAACTCTCGGCTTGTTCCAGCACGTAGTCCCGAAACATTAAGATGCCGGTGTCGTCATGAAGCGTTTTGATGCGCTCATAACGATCCCGGTTTAATATAAGCCGCAGGCATTTGTTTTGAAATACCTGCAACTCTCTATATAGATTCGCGGATACGCCACACCAAACTGGGGCGGCATAAGTTAGAATGGGCCTGAGTGCTGCTGTGAAAAGCAGTCTCTTGTTATTGACGGACATCGAGTTGCTCTTCAACAAGGAATAGATGGCGCGCATTGAGGCGAATGCTTTAATTTTGGTATTTTTAAAGTGAGCATAGAAATTAAGTCTCGAGTCCAGCTCTACCCCAAGATATTTAACGGATTTTTTAATTTCAACCGGTTGTCCTTTGACCTTGATCGGTGTGAAAACTTTGTTGTTGGTAAATTTTCTGGAGAATATTACTGCCTCTGTTTTTGTAGCGTTAAGCTTGATTTTCCAAGTGTTGTAATATTTCTCCAGAGAATTCATATGAATTTGAATTAGAGTAGCAGCAACCTGCGCATGGAATGAATGCGCATAGATGGCTGTATCATCTGCATAAAGGGCTAATTTACTGTTCGCGAATTGGGGTATGTCATTAACGTATACGTTAAACAGCTTCGGTCCTAGAATTGACCCTTGCGGTACGCCGCAGTGGATGCTCTTGATGGTCGAGTCCGATGCGTCAACCGACACAAAGAATTTGCGATCGGAGAGATATGAATGTATCAAATGTATCAAGACATCCGGATACCGTTGTTTGAACAGTTTGTACACCAAACCCTCGATCCAAACCTTATCAAACGCTTTCTCTATATCAAGAAGCATCATAACCGTGTCTTTCCCGGAATTAAATTGGGTCACAATATCATTCGTGATACGTGCCATTTGCTGAGTCGTGTTGTGATGTTTACGAAATCCGAACTGCACAGAATTAATGATTTTATGAGACTGTTCAAAGGTGTCCAGTCTGTTATGGATGATTTTCTCAAAAAGTTTAGGAATGGTGTTAAGGAGACTAATTGGCCTGTAGCTGGAGGCCAGTTGTGGGTCTTTGCCAGCTTTGTGGATAGGAATTACTTTAGCTACTTTAAGGCATGCAGGAAAGTGTTGAAATTTGAAAATCGCGTTGGCTATGTATGTTAGTTGTACAATCGCCTTTTTCGGTAGATTTTTTAATATTAAGTTTTGAATTTTATCCGGTCCTGGCGCTTTAAGAGCGGGCAGGTGTCGGATAATTTTAATGATTTCAGCTGGGGACGTAATGTACGCCTCCCATCCGGTACGCTCCGATTTTGCTAGGTAATTAGCCAGTGCTGATCGGATATCTGCATGCTTGGGAAGTGTGTCTACTTCTGGCATGTGGACGCTTGCATAGTGGCAGGCCAAGGCCTCCGCTTTTTCAGCGTCCGTGGTTATTAACTGATTGCCATTTGTTAGTGTAGGGATCGGCTCTCGTTTACGTTTAAGGGATTTGGATAATTTCCAAAGTGAATTATCCGAGGGTTTCAAATTCTCGAGAGTGGCTGTCCACTTCTCGTTTCTATGCGCGACTATATCGGAGCGTATCTCTCTGTTCAGTTCGGACATCCGTAATTTATCAGAAACATTACCGCGTCGCTGCCACAGCTTACGGATTCTGTTTCTGTCCCGCATTTTAACTAAAATCGCATCCGGTAACGGCATCTTGTTATGCCGGATGGTTTTCTCTTGAATTGTTAGTTCGATTGTTGCCGAAATGTTGTCGGTAAGCTTAATAATTTCATGCTCGATCCATGCCCGGTTACATATGGATGAGTTTACGTGAATTTTGTTACTTAGCGCGAGTCGAAACTGATGCCAATCCGCGGTACTATAATCGAGGATCTTACGGGTTCGATCCTCGAGCGTCTGATTACCAAGCCGCACCACTATTGGATAATGGTCTGAGTTCAATTCCTCAATCACATCAATTGTGTCGCAATTGATTGATTTAGCAATTGCTAGGTCAATAGTAGACGGCCTCTGCCCATTATGTGGATAGTGGGTCGGCTTGTCAGGCGTTAATAAATTAAAATTATTGCGAAGGATGAAGCTGTTTAACACTACTCCCGCTCTATTATTCCGGTGGCAAGCCCAGTTTTGGTGGGACGCATTTAGGTCTCCCATAACGAGCGCACGAACCCCGGGGTTCGTTAGCGCCTCGAGTTCCACACGTGTGAACCTCGCTATTGGCCGTCTGTAGACGGCCCTAATGACCGTACCGTCTTTCAGTTTTATCGCGATATTTTCCACTTCAATCCGTGGAATTTGCGGCTCGAGTGTGTGAGGCACCAAGTTATTTACGAGGATCGCCACTCCTCCTCCTCGCGTGTCTCTGTCTGCTCTATAAATTTTGAAGTTCTTAATTTTGAACGGCTTATCCGGACTTAGTCTAGTTTCGCTTAATAGCATGACATGGACGTTATGCGTATCTATGAAATTAATTAGTTCTCCGGTCTTCCCGAGAATCCCATCTGCATTCCATGCAGCAATGGACGAGAACCATTACATTACATTCAAAACCGTTATGACATTTAACATACGGGAGGTTCTCTTTTTCATCATTTCACCGAAGTTGTCCTGTTCCTGCCTTGCGGCTTACCAGGACTCCAAAGCATGCGTCGGGCTGTCGGTAATTTAGAATAGAATTCTGAATTATGATTGCTAGCGGATTTTACAAGTGTCACATTCCTTCGATATGCTTAGCTCTCTCAGGACATGTGACGGCAAAACAATATTAAGGTTAAAGCAAAGACTAAGGGCCAATGGCCAATTTAGGACCATTGGCTAACTTGCAAGATTGAGTTCATCGGTATGAACATATGTTATTACCGCACATTTATTTTTAATTATAAAGAATATGTTTTTAATAAAAGTACTTGTTCCAAAACGTGGGGCCGCCTGTGTACCGCGCGCGTAGCTAAACTATACGCTACTCCTTCATTCGCTCTCTATCAGACACACAATCTTTCGTCCATCACGCATTCATGCAACATTTTCTCGGGATTTTCTCACACTCTCATTCAGGTGTGGAGATATGACTGGATTGGTAAGGGGGGTTGGGGAGTTTGGGTCAGCTATGACCTGTTATCCTGCACAACGGTGCAGGATTTCTACCGCGGACACTACTACCATCACCGTGTATACTCTTGCGAGTAGATTGAAAGTTTTTGATAGGGAAGCGGGTGCTTCTCACTATCTGTTCTATTGTTTTCGCGAAGCCTGGTGCTGGCCCAGAGGAGTTCGTTACCCAACTGGGTTGAGTAAAAACTCTCGGCTTGTTCCAGCACGTAGTCCCGAAACATTAAGATGCCGGTGTCGTCATGAAGCGTTTTGATGCGCTCATAACGATCCCGGTTTAATATAAGCCGCAGGCATTTGTTTTGAAATACCTGCAACTCTCTATATAGATTCGCGGATACGCCACACCAAACTGGGGCGGCATAAGTTAGAATGGGCCTGAGTGCTGCTGTGAAAAGCAGTCTCTTGTTATTGACGGACATCGAGTTGCTCTTCAACAAGGAATAGATGGCGCGCATTGAGGCGAATGCTTTAATTTTGGTATTTTTAAAGTGAGCATAGAAATTAAGTCTCGAGTCCAGCTCTACCCCAAGATATTTAACGGATTTTTTAATTTCAACCGGTTGTCCTTTGACCTTGATCGGTGTGAAAACTTTGTTGTTGGTAAATTTTCTGGAGAATATTACTGCCTCTGTTTTTGTAGCGTTAAGCTTGATTTTCCAAGTGTTGTAATATTTCTCCAGAGAATTCATATGAATTTGAATTAGAGTAGCAGCAACCTGCGCATGGAATGAATGCGCATAGATGGCTGTATCATCTGCATAAAGAGCTAATTTACTGTTCGCGAATTGGGGTATGTCATTAACGTATACGTTAAACAGCTTCGGTCCTAGAATTGACCCTTGCGGTACGCCGCAGTGGATGCTCTTGATGGTCGAGTCCGATGCGTCAACCGACACAAAGAATTTGCGATCGGAGAGATATGAATGTATCAAATGTATCAAGACATCCGGATACCGTTGTTTGAACAGTTTGTACACCAAACCCTCGATCCAAACCTTATCAAACGCTTTCTCTATATCAAGAAGCATCATAACCGTGTCTTTCCCGGAATTAAATTGGGTCACAATATCATTCGTGATACGTGCCATTTGCTGAGTCGTGTTGTGATGTTTACGAAATCCGAACTGCACAGAATTAATGATTTTATGAGACTGTTCAAAGGTGTCCAGTCTGTTATGGATGATTTTCTCAAAAAGTTTAGGAATGGTGTTAAGGAGACTAATTGGCCTGTAGCTGGAGGCCAGTTGTGGGTCTTTGCCAGCTTTGTGGATAGGAATTACTTTAGCTACTTTAAGGCATGCAGGAAAGTGTTGAAATTTGAAAATCGCGTTGGCTATGTATGTTAGTTGTACAATCGCCTTTTTCGGTAGATTTTTTAATATTAAGTTTTGAATTTTATCCGGTCCTGGCGCTTTAAGAGCGGGCAGGTGTCGGATAATTTTAATGATTTCAGCTGGGGACGTAATGTACGCCTCCCATCCGGTACGCTCCGATTTTGCTAGGTAATTAGCCAGTGCTGATCGGATATCTGCATGCTTGGGAAGTGTGTCTACTTCTGGCATGTGGACGCTTGCATAGTGGCAGGCCAAGGCCTCCGCTTTTTCAGCGTCCGTGGTTATTAACTGATTGCCATTTGTTAGTGTAGGGATCTGCTCTCGTTTACGTTTAAGGGATTTGGATAATTTCCAAAGTGAATTATCCGAGGGTTTCAAATTCTCGAGAGTGGCTGTCCACTTCTCGTTTCTATGCGCGACTATATCGGAGCGTATCTCTCTGTTCAGTTCGGACATCCGTAATTTATCAGAAACATTACCGCGTCGCTGCCACAGCTTACGGATTCTGTTTCTGTCCCGCATTTTAACTAAAATCGCATCCGGTAACGGCATCTTGTTATGCCGGATGGTTTTCTCTTGAATTGTTAGTTCGATTGTTGCCGAAATGTTGTCGGTAAGCTTAATAATTTCATGCTCGATCCATGCCCGGTTACATATGGATGAGTTTACGTGAATTTTGTTACTTAGCGCGAGTCGAAACTGATGCCAATCCGCGGTACTATAATCGAGGATCTTACGGGTTCGATCCTCGAGCGTCTGATTACCAAGCCGCACCACTATTGGATAATGGTCTGAGTTCAATTCCTCAATCACATCAATTGTGTCGCAATTGATTGATTTAGCAATTGCTAGGTCAATAGTAGACGGCCTCTGCCCATTATGTGGATAGTGGGTCGGCTTGTCAGGCGTTAATAAATTAAAATTATTGCGAAGGATGAAGCTGTTTAACACTACTCCCGCTCTATTATTCCGGTGGCAAGCCCAGTTTTGGTGGGACGCATTTAGGTCTCCCATAACGAGCGCACGAACCCCGGGGTTCGTTAGCGCCTCGAGTTCCACACGTGTGAACCTCGCTATTGGCCGTCTGTAGACGGCCCTAATGACCGTACCGTCTTTCAGTTTTATCGCGATATTTTCCACTTCAATCCGTGGAATTTGCGGCTCGAGTGTGTGAGGCACCAAGTTATTTACGAGGATCGCCACTCCTCCTCCTCGCGTGTCTCTGTCTGCTCTATAAATTTTGAAGTTCTTAATTTTGAACGGCTTATCCGGACTTAGTCTAGTTTCGCTTAATAGCATGACATGGACGTTATGCGTATCTATGAAATTAATTAGTTCTCCGGTCTTCCCGAGAATCCCATCTGCATTCCATGCAGCAATAACGAGCAAATCCATTACGGATTTACCTCGTTTTGCAGGCCGTAGCGTTCAACTACGGCCTGCATCTCACTTGGATTACAGGTGGTAATCTCGCGATTACAGAGAATGAGTCTGCACAGACGGTCGCGATAGGTAGCTACGAGTAGCTCTTTTTGTTTCTGAATTTCCAATTGCATCTCCTCGATGCTCATGGAGTTTACGAATAGCTGTACTTCCTGGTCCGAGGACCAGGTAGTCGTTAATTGTCTGGCTGGCACTAATGGGGTCTTTAGCGCAGCCGGGGGTTGGCTTTTATTGGCCATTACCGGGGCCGTTAGTGGCGCTTTCGCCGAATTTCTAAGTGGCAATGGTGTCGTTGCCGTTCTCGAAACTGTTTGGTACCCTGTTTGTAGGGACGACGACTCTGCTCTCAGCGGGGGGAATTGTTCCCGATTCGCAGTAATTGGCGCGGTTTTGACTGCCCACGCGTTAAAGACCGGCACCGGTGCCGGCTTGTATTGAATCGGTTTGGTTTGGGTTTTACCACCGCCCGACTGCTCTTTTTGAAATTGCTTCCGATTAATAGCGTCGGAATACGCGGGACATGTCCGCGAGATCGCAGGGTGATCGCCCCCACAGTTGCAGCACTTTGCTGGGGTATCGCGAGGTTTCTCGCAATCGCGCGTGCTGTGGTTTGCTCCACACTTCATGCACCGGGGTGCGGCAAAACAGCCTCGGACGCTATGCCCCCATTTCTGGCAATTTCGGCATTGTATCACTTCCCGAGTGGAAGTGTACTTTTCCCACCATACGATGGTGTTGCAAATTGTACGCGCCTGTCTTACCTGCGTGAATTGCACGCTCGCGGGCGTGTTGATTAGAAAAATGGGGTACCGGGCCCCTTTCATTAAGATAACTGAATTCACGAGGATGTCGTGTCTTTGAATTTCGGATTTGATGAACTCGGGTTCATCACTTGCATGCAACCCCTTAAGGGTGAAAATGTGCGTCCTTTCCTCCTTCGTAGGGAAGGTATGGAAGTCGCAGTTCTCGGTCTGATCTTTGTCCGTCAGATACGTAACCACGCGCGGGTGGTCTTCCGCGGCTTTAATATACACGGTCGCACCGTTGCGGCCGTGTTTGATGGTGAAACCGCCTGGTGCGAGTTCCATCATCTTTTTCCGAAACATCGGCACATTGGCGATGGGCCGATGAAACATAATGGGCGGGGGCATGCGCTTTTTAGTCGCGGAGGGCGCGGGCGCGGACGCGGTTGTCGCGGGGTTTTCCGGTGCTTTTTCGAGCACCGAAAATTTATTGGCCGTGGGTACGGAAGTGACCACTTTTTGGGCCGGGGGAGGAATTAAATTTGAGGCAGATGCCTCCGCGGGGGGGTCGTTGACTTCCATGTCGCTGACATAGTCGTCTGTCGTCTCGTGGTCGGTCTTTGGCCTTTTGGCCTTCTCGCGCGCGTTCTTCGGCATTTTGCCGGATTTTAGTTCCTTCTTGAGCGATTCAAGAAGAACCTCTAAATGCGCCGGCAAATTTTGCGCGACGTTAGTAGGCACGAAGGCGCCCGCTGGCGCCTTATGCTTCGCCTTGCGGCGAAATTGCTTGTCGGTCTTAATGACCGACAGTGATGGTAGCACTGTACCGCAATAAAAACTGCACCTACCTGGTATTTGTCCAGGGTACTTGATGACGATCCACCGGCTGTTCCGGGAATAGCGGGTTTATGGCTGGGAAGACCTTAATGTTCGCTTGGCTGGTAGGCGGAGCTCGCACAAAGGCACGTCTTACTCGTCCGAAGGTTCGGACGAGACTGGGACGAGAACCGGCATGTTACGCGTGGTATGGTCGTTGCCTGTATATTAGACGACCGTTCTAAGCCTATAAATTAGTAAAACACTGCGATCAAGCGGTTCAAAAACAAACAAACAAAAAAACATCGGTCGCGATCTGTCGTGCCGTTGTCCCACCGTGAGCGTTAAATGGTGCGGCACAGCGCCTAATTATGCTCCGAGTGTCGTGTTGATTGTGATTCCTTCGCTGTTAGTGAACCGATTGTGCTCACATTTTCGCTGGATCGTCCTGAATAGTGGCCGCAGATATTTGCCAAATTTGGTCGCAATCTGTTGTGTCGTTTTCCCGGCATTTTGTTCACTGACAGA
>OZ012667.1:27481267-27483767 GCA_963942505.1 Lordithon lunulatus
TCAGCGCCATCCATTTTCAGGGCTAGTAACTTCGGCAGGTGAGTTGTTACACACTCCTTGGCGGATTCCGACTTCCATGGCCACCGACCTGCTGTCTTAAGTTACCAACGCCTTTCATGGTATCCCATAAGCGTCGATTTAGGCGCTTTAACTCGGCGTTTGGTTCATCCCACAGCGCCAGTTCTGCTTACCAAAAGTGGCCCACTTGGCACTCTGATCCAAAATCTCGCGGCTTCACGCAATTGCATATTCAAGCAAGCCGGAGATCTCACCCATTTAAAGTTTGAGAATAGGTTGAGGCCGTTTCGACCCCAATGCCTCTAATCATTCGCTTTACCGGATGAGACTCGCACACGGCGAGCGCCAGCTATCCTGAGGGAAACTTCGGAGGGAACCAGCTACTAGATGGTTCGATTAGTCTTTCGCCCCTATACCCAGTTCCGACGATCGATTTGCACGTCAGAATCGCTACGGACCTCCATCAGGGTTTCCCCTGACTTCGTCCTGACCAGGCATAGTTCACCATCTTTCGGGTCCCAGCGTGTACGCTCTGGGTGCGCCTCTTCTCGCAATGAGAACGACACGCCCCGGGAGTGCGTGGCCGGGCGCAAGCGCCCGACCCCTGCTCCCACGGCACGCGAACGAGCGCGTGCCTTCACTTTCATTTCGTCTTTAGGTTTCGCATAAGTCCCAATGACTCGCGCACATGCTAGACTCCTTGGTCCGTGTTTCAAGACGGGTCCTGAAAGTACCCAAAGCTATAGCGTCGCCGACCGGCGTGTAATCGGAGTCTGTCCGAGGTCACCGCCGCCAGCGGGCGGGCGGGCCCGGAGTCGGCACTAGGTCCGACCGCCAGGTTACCGTCCGCGCCAGCGACGGGCCGGACGCGAACTAGGTCGCGGCCCCGCGCCATCGTGTTATACCGTCGAGCGTGCCGGCTGGGAACACCCCGGGTCCGGAGGGGGGCGGCGCAAACCGCACCCCACACGGGCTCCACCGGGGGCCTCAGGCCGGCGCCCAACGGGTCGCGACGTCCTACTAGGGGAGAAGTGCACGCGTTCGCGACGAGGCGGCCGCCGTGGTAGGCGAGGCACGCCGAAACGTGCCCCGTCGCAGCCCAAGCGGCTCGCTCGCACTGCGAGACACGCTGAATCTCCCCATTCGACCTTTCGGGTTTCTCAGGTTTACCCCTAAACGGTTTCACGTACTATTGAACTCTCTCTTCAAAGTTCTTTTCAACTTTCCCTCACGGTACTTGTTCGCTATCGGTCTCGTGGTCATATTTAGCCTTAGATGGAGTTTACCACCCACTTAGAGCTGCACTCTCAAGCAACCCGACTCTAAGGAGAGATCCTCCCGCTACCGGCGATGGTCGCTACGGGCCTGGCACCCTCTATGGGTAAGTGGCCCCGTTCAAGAAGGACTTGGACGCATCGCACAGTCTCGGGCTGGCGAACCCTCCCAAACACCACATTTCCGCGCGGCCTGCAAGCGGCCGCGGGATTCGGTGCTGGGCTCTTCCCTGTTCGCTCGCCGCTACTAAGGGAATCCTAGTTAGTTTCTTTTCCTCCGCTTAGTAATATGCTTAAATTCAGCGGGTAGTCTCACCTGCTCTGAGGTCTTAAAAAAAGTGTTTCTCTCTCGCTCACGCACGCATGTGTATACGTGAGCGCGAGTGTGGTACCCTGCAGGCGGTCGCATTTTGCACACCGACGACGTCCTTGCCGCACAGTAAAGTGTTGTCTAGGACACGTCATGCCGGGTGTGACACGACCAAGCCTAACGTCACAGCGAGAGACGCGGGCAGCCGGGGACGGGGTTGCGCGCGTGGCGGCCGGGCAGGCGGCTGCGGGTGTGCAGAGAGCACACGCCGCGACCGACCACCCACCCACACACGCGCGCGCGCCCGAGCCGACGTCATTTAAGGGAACGTTCACTGCCAGCAGCGGGCCGCCCGGAGGCGGCCGCGCGCGCCGGAGATCCGAATCCCCAAGTGTGCCCCGACGCTCGCCGGCAGCAGCAAGCCGCCGCCGACAAACCGGGCAGTCGTAAAGTAAGAAACGACCCTCAGCCAGGAGTGGTCCAGGAACAGTATCCGGGGACCGCAATGTGCGTTCGAAATGTCGATGTTCATGTGTCCTGCAGTTCACAAGTTGACGCGCAATTAGCTGCGTTCTTCATCGACCCACGAGCCAAGTGATCCACCGTTCAGGGTAGTATTTTCAGCTATTATGCGCATTCCGTCGCGGAGACGGCACACGCAGCCGATGTGGTAGCAAGCGTTACACAAAAAAAGCGGCGAGTGTAAGAGCCAAGCGAGTTCGCCCGCACACGCGGGCCTCGCAATAGGTTTTCACAATCATCGCTTCCTCTTTTTCTGTCCAGACGTTATCGTTTGTCAGTGCGTGCGTGCGTGCGTGCGTGCGTGCGTGCGTGCGCGCCCGCCGCGTGCCCACGCGCAAACCGCCCAGAAGATGACACTTCGGGCGGTGGGCGCGGC